>CM045731.1:73881416-73950224 GCA_024760905.1 Plotosus lineatus
TATCGTCCAGATATCTAAAATATTGTACGGGTTTGATGGGACAGGTCGCTAAGGCTGTTTCCTCCCAATCTGCCATATAGATGTTTGCATAGGAAGGGGCAAACTTTTTGCCCATCGCTGTGCCCTTGACCTGCAGGTAGTACTTACCATCGAATTCGAAATCATTACGTTTTAGGTTGATCTCGAGGAGACGGAGAATGTGATCGTCCGGTCTGCTTTCGTCCGGGTATTTGAGAAACCAGGCTTTGACTGCTTTTAGGCCGGCTTCGATGTCTATGTTGGTATAGAGGCTGTCGATGTCGATTGTGAAAAGAAACGATTGGGTTGTAATTTGAATCTGTCTTACTATGTTGATAAAGTCGTACGTGTCTTTAATATAACTGGGGTGTCTATTGGATATGGGGTTTAGGTAATAATCTATGTATTCGGCCAATTTATACGTGTCACTGTTGCAGTCTTACACTATGGGTCGTCCGGGAGGGATTATATGGGGGATGCTCCAGGACGCCGGGTCCTTGTGGATTTTAGGTAGCAAGTAAAAGCGACGTGGCCGTGATCCGATCGTGTCGAGGAGATATGTTTTTTGTTTTCTGCTGAGGAAATTTTTGTCGAATAGGTCGATTATAATCTGTTTAACCATCGGGATCGTGTGTGGAAAAATGGGCTCCTCTATGTTTTTGTAATGTTCGATTTTAGATAATTGTCTCTGGGCCTCACACTGGTACTGTGTCCTGTCCATTATCACTATCGAGCTGCCCTTGTCCGCGGGTTTGATCACTATATTTTTGTTCTTCAATAGTTTAAATCGGGCCTTGACTTCAGAACTATTAAGGTTAGGTCGACTGTTATCGTGTCAATTGAGTGACCGTATTGCGTGGAGGTTAGGGTTAGGGCTAGGGGTTAGGGCTAGGGGTTAGGGCTAGGGGTTAGGGCTAGGGGTTAGGGCTAGGGGTTAGGGGGTTAGGGTTTAGGGTTAGGGTTTAGGGTTAGGGTGTTAGGGTTGGGGTTCGGGGTAGGGGTTAGGGTCAGGCTTTAGGTTAGGGGTTGGGGTTGGGTTAGGGGTTAGGGTTAGGGGTTGGGGTTAGGGTTAGGGATTAGGGTTAGGGTTGGGTTTGGAGGTGGGGTTAGGGTTCGGGGTTAGGGTTAAGGTTAGGGTTAGGGTCAGGGTGGGGTTAGGGTTGGGTTAGGGGTTGGGGTTAGGGTGTTAGGGGTTGGGGTTAGGGTGTTAGGGGTTGGGGTTAGGGTGTTAGGGGTTGGGGTTAGGGGTTAGGGTTAGGTTAGGTGTTTGGGTGTTAGGGTTAGGGGTTGGGTTGGGTTAGTGGGTTCGGGGTTCGTGGTTAGGGGTTAGGGTTGGGTTAGGGGTTAGGGTTAGGGGTTAGGGTTAGGGGGTTAGGGTTAGGGGGTAGGGTTAGGGTTAGGTGGTTCGGGGGAGATGTTAGGGAAGCCGAGGGGCTTGCCTAAGAGTCAGGGTCCCCAGTGTGTACCGGTGCGCCCCGTTGTGCACGGTCTTTCCCCCGTGTCATTCAGACCCCCCAGGGGACCAGCCCCCCATGAAGCAAGTTGACCCCCAGCCATAGGTTGGGGTTGAGCCAGACTTGGGGCAATTTCAAGTTTGGTTATCGATAAGGAGAAGTGAAGTGTATTTTGGGTTGCTCGAAGGGGACCATGGGGTGTGCTCCCCTAGGTTATCCAGCAGAGGGCAGGCTAAGGCCACGTGGAAGAGGGGGAATTGGGCCTGGGTCGAGGTTGGGGTTAAGGTTTGGGCTTGGGGTTAGGGGCTAGAGGTTAAGGTTAGGGTTGGGGTTAGGAGCTAGAGGTTAGGGTTGGGGTTGGGGTCAGGGTGTAGGTTTGGGGTTAGGGGCTAGAGGTTAAGGTTAGGGTTGGGGTTGGGGTCAGGGTATAGGTTTGGGGTTAGGGGCTAGAGGTTAAGGTTAGGGTTGGGGTTAAGGCCGGGGTTTCAGTTAGGAGCTCCTGGTTTGGGGTTTGGGTCAGGCTCAGTTAGGCTGAGATGTTCGGGGAGCCAAAAGGCTAGCCTGAAAATCAGGGTCCTCGGTGTGTACCCGCGCGTCCCGCCGTGCCTGGTCCTCACCCTACGTCATTCGGATTCCCCTATGGATCCATCATCCACGAAGTAGCCCCGGGGGTTTAAGCTCGGGAGGTTTCCTCTATAAGAGATAAGTACTTACCTAGAGGAGGGAAAAAGGGAGGTCTGGTGTGTTTCATTGAGTCCTGTAGGATGTGTTGTGTCCAATTTTTTGACCCATGCAGCCTCTCTTTTCATTCTTTCTCCCCAGGTCCACGAAGGATCAGCCTGTAGGCCTGTCACGGACATTGCCCCTGGTCCGTGTGAGGTGAAGTGTTTGTAGAGATGTCTGTTTAAATGTTTCCGTCGAACTATGTTGTACCTGTGTTGATTCATTCTGGTTGCGATGGTGTTTCGTGTCTGGCCCACATATTGTAGTCCGCAGATGGCACAGGTTATGACATAGATGCAATTCTCTGTAAGGGGACTTATGCCGGGGTCTGCCTTGAATAATTGTTTTGTTTTGTGGTTTCTTAGAAATTTTTTTGCTTTATATTCCGGGCATAATCTGGTATTCCTCGAGGGAATGATTGGTTTCAATTTTGACTGAATCAGCAGGTCGCCGAGGTTTTTGTGTCTTTTATCGGCCGAGATGACCCTATAGTCCCCGAGTATTCCCGTACCTGATATATGCAGATCATAATTGTGTTTGATCCTGTTGTGTAGTTTAGTGTGTGGCATCGTGTAGGTTGTGACGAGTGGCAACATTGTGGTTTTTTTTCTCTTTGTTTTTTGTGTTTAAAAGTCTTTAGAACCTGTCTCAGAAAGGATCTGGAGTAGCCCCTAGGCCTCAGGGCCCTGAACAGGATGCCCGTAGTCTCCCAGAAGTCCTCCCATCGAGAGCAGATCCTGTCGAATCGAATCAACTGGGATTTCACTAAACCTCTGAAGGTATGTTTAGGATGTAAACTATTTTTTTGTAATAACTGGTGGGTGTCTGTTTCCTTGAAGTATAGTTTTGTGTCTAGCCTGTGGGTCGTGTCGAAATCGGGGCCTTTGAACGTTGTCGTGTCCAGAAAGTTTACGGTGTGCCGATCCCTACTGTGTTTAATTTTTATGGAAGGATGATGTGTGTTTAAGATGCTAGTGAAGTCCTCGAACGTGTCCTCGGAGTCTCCCCAAATTCCCCATATATCGTCCAGATATCTAAAATATTGTACGGGTTTGATGGGACAGGTCGCTAAGGCCGTTTCCTCCCAATCTGCCATATAGATATTTGCATAGGAAGGGGCAAACTTTTTGCCCATCGCTGTGCCCTTGACCTGCAGGTAGTACTTACCATCGAATTCGAAATCATTACGTTTTAGGTTGATCTCGAGGAGACGGAGAATGTGATCGTCCGGTCTGCTTTCGTCTGGGTATTTGAGAAACCAGGTTTTGACTGCTTTTAAGCCGGCTTCGATGTCTATGTTGGTATAGAGGCTGTCGATGTCGATTGTGAAAAGAAACGATTGGGTTGTAATTTGAATCTGTCTTACTATGTTGATAAAGTCGTACGTGTCTTTAATATAACTGGGGTGTCTATTGGATATGGGGTTTAGGTAATAATCTATGTATTCGGCCAATTTATACGTGTCACTGTTGCAGTCTGACACTATGGGTCGTCCGGGAGGGATTATATGGGGGATGCTCCAGGACGCCGGGTCCTTGTGGATTTTAGGTAGCAAGTAAAAGCGACGTGGCCGTGATCCGATCGTGTCGAGGAGATATGTTTTTTGTTTTCTGCTGAGGAAATTTTTGTCGAATAGGTCGATTATAATCTGTTTAACCATAGGGATCGTGTGTGGAAAAATGGGCTCCTCTATGTTTTTGTAATATTCGGTTTTAGATAATTGTCTCTGGGCCTCCCACTGGTACTGTGTCTTGTCCATTATCACTATCGAGCTGCCCTTGTCCGCGGGTTTGATCACTATATTCTTGTTCTTCAATAGTTTAAATAGGGCCTTGACTTCAGAACTACTGAGGTTAGGGCGAGTGTTATCGTGCCAATCGAGTGACCGTGTTGCGTGGAGGTTAGCCCTGATAAATTTTCTGATTTGTGGTGGTACCTGGCTTCATTTGGGTGTCCAGTTTGAGGCGTGTGTGAAGGGGCATTTCTGGGTCCCTGTTTTGTGTTTGAAGAAAGAGGCCAATAGGACTCTCCTATGGAAAGTTTGGAGGTCGAATAGAGTTTGTGATTTTCTATCTTTGTCCAGGTTGAGCGAAGGGATGAATTTGAGGCCTCTGTTCAAGAGGGTCTCTTCGTCTTTGGACAATCTAAAGGATCGAGATAGATTGATGATGTTACGGGGCCCGTTCCCGAGATTTGGGCATTTCGGGCCTACCAGTTTAAAAATCCCAGCCAATGGTTTAGGATGGATTTCGCTGTCTCCGGGGTCCAGTGGACGTTATCCGAGGTCGTGTTAAATTGTATGTGCGGTAATGGCGGAATGTGGTTGTTTATTTTTCGAATACTTTTGTTTATGGCCTCCAAATTGATTCTTTCTAACGGTGTCAGTTTCCTGGAATAATTTAGTATGTCGATCCAGATCTCCGCCATCGGGAATTTACTCTTGGCCTTTTTGAGTGCCATTTGAAATTGTTTGATGAATGTTTTTCTCGGTGATTGTGATCTGTGGTTGATTCCGAAAGCCATAATCACCGTTTCTACCTGCGTGCTAGGTTGGATCTTATCTAGGAGGGCGGCCGCATGTCTAAATGTAGCCCCCGGGTACAATTCTATTTGGAGTTCCGGGTCGGCATATCTCTGGATTTTGCCTAAGTTTGAGTCCCCCGATATTAATTTCCTGTGTGTTATCATTAAGGACCAATCGTTTATTTTTCTTAGGGTTCGTTCATGTCTGTTTGGCTGAAAGCCTGCGACGGGTGTGCCCGGAGTAGTCTCTGTGTTATCGGTTGTTACGGGTTGCCCTGGGGGGACCGGTCATTCGGGGAATTCGCTGTCGGAGGCTTCGCTAGCGGAGGCTCCGCTGACGGAGGCTTTGCTGTCGGAGGATTTGCTGTCGGAAGCCGTCGGAGAGGGGGTGTTGTTGTAGTATGGGCTCCTGCTGTTCCGTTATCTCCCTCAGGGTGACTGTTTGGGGAGGGTCATGTACCAACACTGTGTGGGTGATTTGTTGAATATTTTGTTCTGGCATTATGTTTTTGTCGTTTTTCTGTTTATCGGTCTGGGTGGTGTTCGTTCGGGTGGAGACCTCGGGGTTTTCCGGTATTCGGTCGTACCCATCGGTGGGCCGTGCCAACAATCGAGGGGTCAATTTATGTATTTTTGTATGGATTTGGGTGTCCTCCGCCCTGTGGGTAGAGGGGTCGTCACTATTGGGTTGTTTGGGGCCCCTGCGGGGGGGCTCGTCGGGGCAAGGGGGTCGGCCTTTCCGTGTGGGGGGGCCCTCAGGGGAGGGAAATCCTCCGTCGTGTCTGGCTCGGTTGGCGCTACTCTACACGAGCCCTGCGCGTTAGGGCCGTGTGTGTCTTGCACTAGAGACACCAGTATTGCTTCGGTCATATCCAATGTGGTCTGTGTCAGCCTATTTCCTAATGTCTTACCTGCCCATCTGCTGGCGGTGCTGAAGAGAGCGGCCCATTCGTTTGGGATCTGCGACCTGATGGTGTCCGAGAGGTCCCGAATCGCACTCTCATAGTGATCCCTCAGAATGAGGTGTGTTGTGTATGCCCACTGAGTGGCATTGCCCTCAATCAGGAGGGTTGTACTCGGGTTCGGAAGGGCTGGATTAATTGAAGTTCTCAATAGTTCCTGAATTTTGTTGATGGTAGGTGGCATATCGTTAGGGTCCCCCACATTTTGTAGGTGGTGGACCGTTCTGATTAGGTTGTAGATATTTTTAGTTAATGCTTTGAGCTCCGGATGTAGGCTTTGTGTGTTTTCGATCGTCTGGTTATTGTCGTTCGGTCGCGTAGTGGTAGTGCGTTGTCCTATGTTTGGGTCGTTATGGGTGGCCGGCAGGGACCGTCCGTCTTGCTGTGTATCGGGGGGAAGGGGTTCGTCGTGGACATGGGAGCGAATGGAAGTATCGTTCCGGACACGGGTGGGGGTTTCCCTATGTGCACGCCGCGTTGTGCTGTCTAGTGACTCAGGATCACGAGTACGGTCACGCGCGTGCTCTTCCAGGTTATATAGGGGCTCGAACCGGTTATGTGTCTGCAGTGAAAATCCACCCCTGTCACGGTTTTGGTCGCGGGGGTTAGATCTAGAGTGGCCGTGGCTCTTTTTGGTGTGGATATCCTTCCGCGTGTCTCCGTCGAGCCGCGGGGCGGAGCGGCACGGCGGAGGAGATTTTACGCCTCGTGTCGCACTATTTAATGCTCCGTTAGTCTGGTCACCCTTCCGGTCACGTGCACGCTTTTCTAGGATATACAGGGCTTTAATATGGTTGTGTGTTTGTCTGAAATCAGCCTTGCCGCCACGGTTTGGGTGGCGAGGGTGGAATTCAGAGTGTTCACGGTGTTGTTCTATGTGTGTATCCCTCCGCATGTTTCGGCCGCGCGGCGGATGAGCTTTTGCGCCTCGTGTCGCACTATTGAATGCTCCGGCAGTCCGATCGCCATTCCGGTTACGCGCGCGCTTTTCTGGGGTGTATGGGGCTTCAATATGGTTGTGTGTTTGTCTGATTCAGAGCGTTCACGGTGTTCTATGCGGATATCCCTCCGCGTGTAATGGCCGCGCTGTGGAGCAAAGCGGCGTGGCGGAGGAGATTTTGCGCCTCGTGTCTCATTGTTTGAAACTTCGGAATTAAAATGGCGGTAGCGACCACGCGCTTGCCCCTTTGGCTCATACCGGGCTTCGAAACCGTTGTATGTTTGCAAGAATTCGCTTCTGCCGCCCTGGTTTTGGCGGCGAGGACAGAATTCAGAGCAACCATGGCTTTGTTCCATGTGTTTGTTGTTGCGTATGCCTCGGTCGAGTCGCGTGGTAAAGCGGCGTGGCGAAGGAGAATAGGTCCTTCCGCCTTTAAAATAGTTCCCGTGGGGCATTATAACGCTTTCTGTCTTTTTATGATGATAATAAGTGGATATTGTGCACAAATAACGCAAGCCTTTCATGACGTTTGGTGCAATGCGCACCTTCTTCAGGCGGCTGTCTTGCACTTTCAAACGAATATAAGAAGAGAGAAAAGTGGAGATAGTGGAATATACAATTAATCACAAGGTAGTAATAGCAAGTTCAAAGGTGATGTAGAAAAGTTAGTAATAGTAAAGTTCAAAGGTGATATAGAAAAGTTAAACAACACTTTAAAGGTGTTTTGAGAGATACTTAGCTTGATGTTGCTGCGAGGCGGTGCTCCAGGTCATCTGCGAGGGGTCATGGCCGTTTCGTAGTGTAGTGCTGTAGGTCTAGCATCTCCCCCCTTGCTGCAGGAGGTCTCTTCATTGTCTGGCAATAGTGACTGAAGGTGGGTTCCCTACCTCCCCCACCCGTTTTTAGAAAGAAGATTTTTTTTTAATTTTTTTGGGGGGGTGGGGGTTTTTTTTTTGGAAAAGAAACCTGTTTTCAAAGAGAATCAACATGTTTTATCTTTTAATCGTGATGTTATAACGAGGCGGTATGGTTAGGGATTTTATCGGTATTGTCTTCAGTCTCTCTGGTGTAGGAGAACTCGTATGGTTGGAAGGGGGCCGGATGGCCGGTGCACTGGGCGTCCGAACTAGCGCAAGGGAGGCTCAGGCTGGTTAGGGGAAGATGTTAGGGAAACCGAGGGGCTAGCCTAAGAGTCAGGGTCCCTGGTGTGTACCGGTGCACCCCGTTGTGCACGGTCCTTCCCCCACGTCATTCAGGCCCCCCAGGGGACCAGCCACCCACGAAGCAAGTTGACCCCCAGCCATAGGTTGGGGTTGAGCCAGACTTGGGGCTCGAGTTTGGTTATCGATAAGGAGAAGTGAAGTGTATTTTGGGTTGCTAGGGGAGCACACCCCATGGTCCCCTTCTAGGTTATCCAGCAGAGGGCAGGCTAAGGCCACGTGGAAGAGGGGGAATTGGGCCTAGGTCGAGGTTGGGGTTAAGGTTTGGGCTTGGGGTTAGGGGCTAGAGGTTAAGGTTATGGTTGGGGTTAGGGTCAGGGTATAGGTTTGGGGTTAGGAGCTAGAGGTTAAGGTTAGAGTTGGGGTTAGGGTCAGGGTATAGGTTTGGGGTTAGGAGCTAGAGGTTAAGGTTAGGGTTGGGGTTAGGGGTTAGGGTTAGGGGTTAGGGTTAGGGGGGTTAGGGTTAGGGGGTTAGGGTTAGGGGTTAGGGTTAGGGTTAGGGGGTTAGGGTTAGGGGGTTAGGGTTAGGGGGAGATGTTCGGGAAGCCGAGGGGCTAGCCTAAGAGTCAGGGTCCCCGGTGTGTACCGGTGCGCCCCGTTGTGCACGGTCCTTCCCCCACGTCATTCAGGCCCCCCAGTGGACCAGCCACCCACGAAGCAAGTTGACCCCCAGCCATAGGGTCGTCCTAGTTCCAGCCTCAGCACCCTACTGCCAATATACTCACTATCCCTCCTCTGTACATGTCCAAACCATCTCAATCTAGCCTCTCTGACTTTGTCTCCAAAGCATCTTACATGAACTGTCCCTCTGATGTACTCATTTCTGATCCTATCCATCCTCTTTCCTCCCAGAGAGAACCTCAACATTTTCATCTCTGCTACCTCCAGCTCTACCTCCTGCCTTTTCCTCAGTGCCACTGTTTCTAGGCCATACAACATCGCTGGCGTCATCACCATCTTGCACACTTTTCCCTTTCATTCTTGCTGATGCTTTCCTATCGCACATCACACTTTTCTCCAACCATTCCAACCTGGCTGCACATGCTTCTTCACCTCTTTTCCACGCTCTCTATTGCTCTGGATTGTTTTGAGCTAAGTACTTAAAATCCTCCACCTTCGTTATCTCTGCTCCCTGTAACATCACCGTTCCTCCTGGGTCCTTCTCATTCACACACAGGTATTCTGATTTACTGAGGCTAACCTTCATTCCTCTCCTTTCCAGGGCATACCTCCACCTCTCCCCTGATTTTCCTCCACTTGTTCTCTGCTCTCAGTACAGATCACAATGTCATCTGCAAACATCATAGTCCATGGAGATTTTTGCCTAACCTTATCTGCCAGCCTGTCCATCACCATCGCAAACAAGAAGGGGCTCAGAGCTGATACTTGATGCAGTCCCACCTTGACCTTGAATTCGTCGGTCACGCTGACAGCACACCTCACCACTGTCTTACATCTCTCATATATGTCCTGCACCACTCTAACATACTTCTCTGCCACTCCAGACTTCCTCATGCAATACCACAGTTCTTCCATCATATGCTTTTTCCAGATCCACAAAGGCACAATGCAGCTCCCTCTGACCTTCTCTGTACTTCTCTATTAACAACCTCAAAGCAAACACTGCGTCTGTGGTGCTCTTTCTTGGCATGAAACCAAGCTGTTGTTCACAAATGCTGACCTCTGTGCTTAGTCTAGCTTCCACTATTCTTTCCCATAACTTCAGCGTATGGCTCATCAACTTTATCTCTCTGTAGTTTCCACAACTGCTCACTCTCTGAATGTTCTTGTCTGAAAATCTACTGCTACCTTTCCTAGACACTTCCATACCTCCACCCGTATGTCATCAGGACCAACTGCCTTTCCATTCTTCATCCTCTTCAATGCCCTCCTCACTTCCCCCTTACTAATCTTTGCTACTTCCTGGTCCTCAATGGACACTTTTTTTCTCTCTCATTTCCCTCATTCACCAGCTCTTCAAAGTACTCTTTCCACCTTCCCAGCACACTTCTGTCATCCGTCAATATATTTCCCACTCTGTCCTTAATCACTAACTTTCTGCACATCCTTCCCATCTCTATTTCTCTGCTGTGCCAACATGTACAAATCATTTTCTCCCTACTTACTCTCCAACCTATCATATATGTAATCATACGCCCTCTGTTTGGCGTTTGACACCGCTACCCTCGCCTTACGCTGTGTCTCCCTGTGCTCCTGTTTACTCTCTTCGGGCCTCTCTATTTCCCATTTCTTCTTAGCTTACCTCTTCTTTTGTACACATTCCTGGACTTCGTCATTCCACAACCAAGTCTCCATATCTACTTTCCTTCCAGAGGACACACCAGGTACTCTCCTACCTGTCTCCCTGATAACATTTGCTGTGGTTGTTCAGTCCTCTGGAAGCACTTCCTGACTGCCCAAAACCTGCTTCAACTCCTCCTTGAAGACAACACGACACTCTTCTTTTTTCAGCTTCCACCACTTTGTCTTCTGCTCTGCCTTTGCCTTGTTCACCTTCCTCACCATCATTCTGTGCTGTTTGGCAACACTCTCACACACTACTACTTTGCAGTCACTGATTTCCTTCAAATTACATCGCCTACACTAGACGTAGTCTACCTGTGTGCTCCTACCTCCGCTTTTATATGCTACCCTAAGCTCCTGTCGCTTGTGGAAGAAAGTATTCACCACAGCCATTTCAATCTTTTTTGCAAAATCTATCAATATCTGTCCTTCTGCATTCCTGTCCTGGATACCAAACCTGCCCATCACTTCCTCGTCCCCTGGTTCCTGCACCAACATGACTATGGAAGTCTGCACCAATGACTACTCTTTCACCTCTGAGGGTAATCTGCATCACTTCATCAAACTCACTCCAGAATCTCCCCTTCTCTTCTAGCTCACATCCTGCTTGTGGGGCATAAGCACTAACAACATTGAACATCACACCTTCAATTTATAACTTGAGACTCATCACTCTGTCAGGAATGTTCTAGAAGTGAAAAGAGTGTCAGACAAGCTCCTCAAAACAGCCTAAACCCCGCTTCTAAGCTTCTAGCTTTGCTACCTTTCCACCTGGTCTCCTTAACACACAGTATGTTCACCTTCCTCCTCTGCATCATATCAGCCAGCTCTCTACCTTTTCCTGTGATATTTCCAACATTCAATGTCTCCACTCCCAGTCCTCGACTCATGCCTTTCCTCTTCTCTCTCTGCCTACGGATATGCCTCCCGCCTCTCCTTCGACCAACAGTCGTCCAATTTCCAATAGCACCCTATTGTTTAAGAGCACCGATGACGGTCGTTGTTAACCCAAGTCTCGTCCAATCCGGCATGGAATTCGTTTTTTTATGACTCACATCATAAATCTTGGCACAAATTTTACGCCGGACGCCCGCAACCCTCTGCGGGCAGTGGTGGTCTAGTGGTTAGGGCGCAGGACGCTGATCCTAAGGTTAGGGGTTCGAATCCCCACAAGGTTGTCACTGTCCCCCCCTGTGCAGCTAACTGGGTTATCAAAGGCAGACCATGTAAAAGAGCCATTGCTCACTTTCTTAAAGAATAGGCTGCAGCGTGTTTCTACGACCTGGAGAGGGATAGACTCCACCAGGCCAAATCAACCCAAGTCTTACACCAACATCGGTCTTCAGTATTAAAGTTGCTCGGTTTACCACGAAGAAGAAGAAGGATTTATCTGGGCTTGTGCCCCCCCTCATTATATAAATTAAACTTCGTCCCAACTCTCAAAAAACCACATGCCTTTTCCTTTCGGCTTTTTTCCCTTTTTCAGGGGTCTGTAATTATTCCAAATCGTTTTAGATGTGAAATAATCTGGGCATTGTACCCTGACATGGACCTGCATTCTACTTGGTAATTTCCTCTATGAACTCACTGATCCTGCTGTATTCATAGGCAACTCGGACAGGAAGAATCGCTTCCCGAAGGTGAATAAATTAATGAAAGGGGAGAGGAGGGTTTGTTTGAAATTCAGAGAACACAAACAGTCATGATAATTCAAGACAGTATAGTTAATAAAACTTACACTGGCCATCCTGTTGGGCTCCTTATACACCACCTGTGGAGAAAGGAGCTATTATTAAATAGTAATTAACACACCTTTATTAAACACAAGCGAGCAAACTTTATGGAGTGAAACTAATTATCACTGCTAACTGATCAGCAAGTGAAAGGTTTCTATCTTCTTAATTACCTCCAGACGGTACACACGGGGTTTCTGGGGAATACAATTGTTATGTCACTGTTTTCACTCACGACACTGTTTCAGCTTCGACATTTACAACATAAATCATAAAGCTGACACGAAAAGGAGAAAATCATTAAGCTGAGCTTGACTGTTACTCACACACAGTTAACATTGGATGCTAACTAATCAACTAGCACAGCACGACAGCATGGAATCGAGAACAAACCTGATTTATTACAGAATTCCTTGAGGATATCACATTACATATTCTCTTTAAAATTCACCACAGATGTAAACACCAAGTAGAATGATTTTTGTTCTTACCTGTATTGTTCCTGTGTAAATTAAACAGTTTCTAAATATTCCTGGAAGGGCTTCAAGGTTTTTCAGTCACCGATGACGACACTACGGCAACCCGCGAGGAAAACCAAAGCCCCACCTTTCCAGGAGACCAATGACGCGGGGAATGTTTTTTCTTCGACGTCATTGCAGGAGACACTTTATGGTTATATACTGTAGTTCAGTTATTCATGTTATTGTATTGAAACATTTGTTTACCTGTGTTTAACAGTTTCTTGTATAGTTTTTGCCAAGGAAATACATTGAATTCTCAAAAACATAAAATAAAATAAATAAATAAATAAAATGTGGGGGGGGGGGGGGTCTGTTCTCTCTCTCTCTCTCTCTCTCTCGCTCATGTAAAACAGGGGTCCATTCAAAGAGCCATTTGGACACGTTTTCCACAGAAAACAAAACGCTGGGAGCCACAAATATTTTTTGACATTTAAAATCAAATAACACTACATATAACGCTCTGTCCCCTTTTTCCTTCATGTTAATATAAAACAACAACGTGTTGCATTGATTTGAACGACTGCAAAGATAATCACAATTCTGCTTGCAACAAAAACATAGATTAAAAAAAGAGGTTGAAAAAAGTTACTTTCAATGAAAATTCCCAATATCTATTTGAGTTCTGAGGCGGTGGTGGTTTGGAGGTAAAGGTGCTGGATCACTGATCCTAAGGTTGGGGGTTCAAGCCTCACTCTTCACAAGGTTGTCACTGACAGTAGGAGAGTGGAAGTGCACCAAAATCCATCCTACCAGACCCTAGGATTGTGGCCCCTGTATGCTGGGGAATCGAGCTGGTTCTGTGGCAAGCCCAGCAGAGGAAACTGGATCCTGGTAATGGTCTTCCAAATAAACTCTGTGCACTCCAAACTTTTCCAATGGACGTTCTTTATGTCTGATGAATTGTCCAGGTACAGGCAGAACATTGAAATTTATTTAAAGATTCTAGTGGAAATAAATGAGTGCTAATGTGAAGTCTTTTGCCACTACTTGCTGAGTTTGTGCACAGAATAAATTCCCCCACACCACCCCTCAGAGTCTCCTCCAACCCCACCTCTACCCAAGTGACCTTGGTCGCACATTTCTTTGATTTCATTTCAGGCTTTCACTTAATGTCGTAGCAGCTCAAGGTCCACAATTGAATTCAAGTTCTGTGGGTCCTTCTGTAAGCTAACTGGTTTCAATTTCACCTCAGGCTTCCATCCAGAATATAATGGGTAGAGAATTAAGACTGGGAGACAGCCTCCACCAAACCGTCATCATGGAGCAGGTATGTGGTCTGGGCAGAGTACGTGCATAAAACCATGTGTTGCTCTTCTCCAGGCCTGTCCCCTTCAAATATCAGTTCAGGTTTCAACACCCGTTTTTCATGGAGCACGGAATGGATGTTGAGGTCCCTGGAGCTCAAGACTTCGTCTGATGGTGCAGGCATGTCTGGCGCCCTTCAGAGAGCTTTGCGTCTATGCTTACGCCAGGCCAACCATCGACACAGAACTGCACCACTACTCTGTAAATTGACTCTGCAGTTTGTGGGGCCTTTCAAGGTCCTGGGAAGAGTTAATCTCATCTCTTACTGCCTTCGGCCTCCTCCAACTGTGTGGATTAATCCCACTTTTTTCTTGTTTCCCAGTTACTACGAGCCCACTGACATCAGCAACTATGCCCTTTGTGGGGAGGCTGACGCTCGTCTCAGCCAACTCTGGGGGAACCAATTGTCAGAACAATACAGGACATTTGGAATCATGAATCAGCCAACTGTGCATGTTTTTGGACTGTGGGAGGAAACAGGAGTACCTGGAGGAAACCCGTGCAAGCACAGGAAGAACATACAAACTCCACACAGATACATGGATATTGTTCCCGGGAATCAAACCCATGCTGCCCTCCCAAATTATTATTATTATTATTATTATTAGTAGTAGTAGTAGTAGTAGTAGTACTATTATTATTATTATTATTATTATTGTTGTTGTTGTTATTTTGTTTGTTATATATTGTTGTTTGCTTTAAACAGTGTCTAAGATCAATAAGTTTAAAACACTGACTCATTTGCCAGGCCACTTAGTAATGCAAGGAGGTGCTGTTCACAGGGAGGCTGGATCCTATCCCAGCCGACACTAAACGAAAGCGGGGTACACCGGTCCATCACAGGGAGAAGCTGAAACTTTAAATTCAGAAATGTAAACTTGGCTCCATCTGCTGTATGATTGGAAACACTGCAAGTATTTTGACATTTTCATAGTTTACTATTTTTGGAAGAGATGGTGTGTGTGTGTGTGTGTGTGTGTGTGTGTGTGTGTGTGTGCATACATGTTTAGACTGAATTTCTCAGTAATACACTTACTCAATTTCTGAACCACTCAATCTGCAGGATCGGATGGCATCAGTCCCAGGCTGCTGAGGACCTGTGAGGACCAGCTCTGTGAGGTCCTATGCCAACTGTACAACCTGAGCCTCAGCCTGGAGAAGGTTCCTGTCCTGTGTGGTCCTGGTTCCTAAAACAGCTCAAGCCAAGGAACCGGACCACTACAGACCTGTCGCCCTGACCTCCCACTCCATGAAGACCATGGAGAGGCTCCTCCTCGACCACCT
Source organism: Plotosus lineatus (assembly GCA_024760905.1). NCBI lineage: Eukaryota > Metazoa > Chordata > Actinopteri > Siluriformes > Plotosidae > Plotosus > Plotosus lineatus. Next base: position 73,896,404 of record CM045731.1, read on the forward strand.
CCACTCTGTGGTGAGCCCCACCCTAGACCCGCTGCAGTTCACCGACAGGCCCAACATCGGGGTAGAAGGCGCCATCATCTACCTTCTGCAGTGGGCGCTCACCCACCTGGAGATCGCCGATAGCGCTGTGAGGGTCATGTTCTTTGACTTCTCCAGCACCTTCAACACCATCAGGCCGGCGCTTCTGCAGGATAAACTGGAGGACGCGGGAGTGGACGGACATCTTGCTGCCTGGATCATCAACTACCTCACTGACCGTCCGCAGTACGTGCGGCTGCGCGGCTGTGAGTCAAAGGTGGTAGTCTGCAGCACGGAGGCACCCCAGGGCACCGTCCTCTCACCTTTCCTTTTCACCATCTACACCTCAGACTTCACATATAACACGGACAGCTGCCACCTCTCGAAGTTCCCTGACAGAGCTGTGAGCATGTCTCTGCCCTGCGATAGCCTGGCAAGCTGTCCAGGGTGTACTCTGAACAGAGTTGGCTAAGATGGGGTCCCGCTGACCCGTGGCCCTCATTGGAATTAAGATGTTCGAATCATTTATTATTATTATTATTATTATTATTACATTATTAGTAGTAATATTATTGTTATGTATGATAATAATAATAATAATAATAATAATAATAATAATAATAATAAAACTTCTTTCTGTGGTGTCTGCAATAATTTCTCTTTCTTCAAGCCAGAAGAGCAGAAGGTGTAAATGTATACTGTCCACGGTGTACCCTGCCCTGAGATGAGGGTCTCCATGCGACCACAATTAGCATTAAGCCGTTCAGAAAATGTAATGATTATGTGTTCACACACACACACACACACACACACACATCACTACATACCTTTGCTGCACTCTGGCTCCAAGGATATCGTGTTCTCTATATAAAATGTGTGTAGTTGCTTCAGTGCCACTATAAAAATATTAAAAAAATAAAAATTGTTGAGTTGTTCTGAGCTCAATTATTTCAAGATCAAAACAGTTTTTATTTTCCGGAATTATAGTTTTATTTTTCACCAAATTCAACTTTTTCAGAAATCAAAATTGACGCGACTCTTGGTCAATAAAACCAGAAATGCTATTTTTTTCAGTCAAATTAATTCCATCGACATTCAAGGGAAAATTTATTTGATAGTAAAATTGTATATTTAAGAACTAACCAGGTTTTTTTCTGCGATTTTCACAAACTACTAGCAATAAATGATCCCTGTGCTAACCAGATCTCCATTAAAGAGCAACATTCAGTTGCTGAAATGGAACTGAGTTTTGATTTTTTTGTGTATAACACATGGAACTGTCTTTGTGGGGCAGTGGTGGTCTAGTGGATAGGGCGCAGGATCGTTGATCCTAAGGTTTGGGGTTCAAGTCCCCACAGGGTTGTCACTGTCCCCCCCAGTGCAGCTAACTGGGTTGTCAAAGGTGGGCCATGTCTCTCACTGTCTATGGTGAGAGGCATGTAAAAAAACATTGCTGACTTCTGTAAAGAGTAGGCTGCAAAGCCGTCATCGTGTTTCTGTCCCTTGATAAAGGGTTGTGACAAGAAGGGCATCCAACGTAAAAACCCATGCCAAATCAAATGTGTGAATCAGATGATTTGCTGTGGCGACTCTCGAGAATGGGAAAAAGCCAAAAAGAAAAGAAGAACACATGGAACTGCCTTTCTTTGTGTTGATCTCCTCGCTGTCCCCTACAGGTCATGATGCAAAATGGCCGCTCCAGAGCATCTGTTTTATCCACTGTCTCTCTTGGTCGGTGTATCATCCTGGTATGGAGAAATGAGAGGCAGTTTTAATCTCCACAGATCTCTTCCGGTTGCCATTGCTTGAATCTTTTGCTCAGAACGCTTTCTCTTATTGGAAACAAACCTGAGCGTCTGCTGCAGATCGCTTAACTTATGCCTACATCTCACACCATGTGGGGGCTTATACAGGGTGTGTTGCTGTACTGTATCATTTGGGTCTCTTCTGATTGCATCGTTCCTCTTCTCTAATACACTTCCTCATTCGTGATGTGCGGGCATTGATAAGGTCGGAGAAACATTTCCATTTGTCGAGCAGTTCTTGGTGTGACTTTCTGACTTCTTCATTCATGTTCTTTACATTTCCTTGCAGGACAGGCTGTTGTTTTTCCATTGACTTTGTTTATAATTCTCCACATTTTGTAGAGACCATGTACCACAATGCTTTGCTGTTTCAAGTTTGTTCGTCTGTCTGTGTACTTCTCCTCATCCCCTGCACACGATTTCTGGACTTATAAAGAGAGCCGTTTCCATCAAGCTTTTGCTGCGTTTGCCTTCTGTTCATGGTATCTCTTTTTGGCACGAATTGTTTCAGATACTAGCTGAAGAGTTGTATTTGACACCGATTAGTTCTGTTGTTTGTATCTCTTGGATGACTCTCCAATGATATCAGAGAAGAAATCTTTATTGTCAACTTTTGGATGAACAATGGAACTCAGTTTATCAGCTCTCTGTTAGCAGCAATTATAAAAGTGCAGAAAAGAAAACTAGAGTATACACAAGTATATACACAAAGCTATACGTCCATATACTGTACATACACATGTATTTTCATACCTATTTGTACATATGAGCATGCATAAGTCCTGTATATGCAAACACACACAAACACAGACACACACACACACAATATGTATAGGGTAAGAGATAAAGCTTTAAATTTTTAATATGCATAATAATAATGTTCTATCATGGAAGAGACCTGCTCGAAACATGAGTGTTGCACTAATAGGACAGATGTTACTGTCCAGGAAGACGGTCTGAATGATAATTGTTTGTCTTTCGTGGTAAGAATACCTGCAGCTCCCGAGTGGTGCATTGACAACGTGCATGACTATTTACCCAGAAACAGCAAGTTTTAATCCGGGTTAATGTGCACATCATCTGTGGCCAGGAGTCCAAGGGAGCTAACTGGCTGAGCCTATTTCGGGATGGAGGGATGGAATACGTTCATTTCCTTGAAGACAACATGACACTCTTCCTTTTTCAGCTTCCACCAATGTGTCTTCTGCTCTGCCTTTTTCACCTTCCTCACCATCAGCATCATCCTGCACACCACCATCCTATACTGTTTGGCAACACTCTCACCCACTACTACTTTGCAGTCATGGACTTCCTTCAAATTACATCGCCTACACAAGATGTGGTCTACCTGTGTGTTCCTACCTCCGCTTTCATAAGTCACCCTATGCTCTTGTCTCTTCTGGAAGAAAATATTCACCACAGCTATTTCTATCCTTTTTGCAAAATCGATCAACATCTGTCCTTCTGTGTTCCTGTCCTGGATACCAAACCTGCCCATCACTTCCTCATCCCCTCTGTTTCCTGTACCAACATGTCCATTGAAGTCTGTCCCAACGACCACTCTTTCACCTCTGGGGGTACTCTGCATCACTTCCCCTAACTCACTCCAGAATCTCTCCTTCTCTAGATCGAGGTGTTCAGTTATTTTATGGTGTGGAGAAGCCACAAAAATGTATTAGAATATTTGTAATAAGTGGGATTGGTAAAAATGCCTCTGTCTGGGATTTAAAGCTCAGCAAAGTCAGAAAGTTTATCTGCCCTCGAAAAGTAGATATTGATGCTCACTTGTTTTCTAAGACACCTTCTAAAGCAAAAAGAGCTGCACCGAGTGCTTTTTGACAGTCCATCTGACTCTTGGAGGAGCTGAACACCGAAGTGATGTCATTAGCCGAGTCATGTATTGATGAGGAGACTGACCGGCTGCATTCTCATTTTAATTTTAGTGTAAAAAGAATGTGGTGACATGCAATGCAATCACTGGGGGGTGGGACTGCACAATTTAAATAAAGAGGAAAAAACCCAGAGCAAAATGACATGCAATTTAATAACACCCTGTTCTATTTTATATTAAAACGCATTAAAATACATTACTGATCACAGGCCATTGGTAGCTGGTCGTAATTTACTGGATCACTGATCCCAAGGTTGGGGGTTCAAGCCCCACTCGCCACTGGCTGTCACTGTCCCCCCAGTGGTGAGAGGTTCATGTAAAAGAACCATTGCGGACTTTTATCGTTTTAATCCACATTGCCACATATTACACAGGCATCATCTATTGGTCTTTTTTCTTATGTCAACACCCAGCGTGTCCTCAGATTCCTGTTTTGGCGAATAGCCCTACAGTAAGAGTACCTGATCCAAAATTAGTACAACCTCTGAAGATACTTTTCTGCTCACCATGCTGGTAAATAGTGATTATTGGAGAACTTTCAGTCTGCAGATTTTCTAAGTCGCTTTAACCTGATCAGGGTTGCGGGGAGGCTGACGCCCGTCTCTGGGCGAACCATTCGTCAGAACATTTGGAATCACGAATCAGCCAACTGTGCATGTTTTTGGACTGTGGGAGGAAACCGGAGTACCCGGAGGAAACACGTGCAAGCACAGGAAGAACATGCAAACTCCACACAGATACACTGATGTTGTTCCTGGGAATCAGACCCAGGGCCTTCTTGCCGTGAGGTGGATATATTAAATCACTGCACCACCATGCTGCCCTCCCAAATTATTATTATTTATTCTTTTTTTATTTTGTTTGCTTTAAACAATGTTGAAGATCAATAAGTTTAAAACACTGACTCATTTGCCAAGCTCCTTAATTGCAGGGAGGCTGGAGCCCATCTCAGCCGACACTAAGCAAAAAAACGGGGTACACAGGTCCATCAGTGGGAGAATCTGAAACTTCAAAGTCAGAAATACAAATCTGCTGCACGATTTGAAACACTGCAAGTGTTTTGACATTTTCAGAGTTTACTATTTTCAGAGGAGATGGTGTGTGCGCGCATACATGTTTAGAGACTGAATTTCTCAGTAATACACTTACTCAATTTCTGAACCACTCACTCCTACACTTGGTGAAAGTGGAGCACACCATGAACATTTTGCAATGTAATAACCATTAGATGACACCTGTGTCAGTTTTTTTTTTTTTAATTATTATTTTAATTCCACCTTGTGGTTTATTTGTTTGTGGAAGTCCTGAAAGCCAAGGTTGTGAAAAAATTTTTTTTTTGATTTCATAGACGAAATGAGTCAAAATGACATAACACTTCAAAAATGTTTCACAAGGAACTGTTCAGTGTTTCTGTAAAAACGAACTTTCACAAAGAATAAAACTTCTAAATCTTCAATATTTCATTAATTAACTGAAATAAACCAAAACCAGCTCCAACTGATCGGATTCTCTTACAGTGACTGAGGTAGGAGGAGCTTTAGAGGAGATTCTTCACCATAAACACTGAGGAACGGCAGTAATGTATCAGTGAATGTGTGTGAGAAAGTGTAGATGTGTTAGTGAGCGGGTCGGAGAAGGACAGTTGTCCTCTCTCCCAGTCCAGCTGGACTCTGACCCTCTGGAGTTTGTGTGATACTGAGAGGTGAGTAGATGACTAGTGTACAACCTACTCCACTTTTACCATAAAAATTCTCCACATACCAGATTCCACTCCTGGAGAATATCACCCGCTTCCTCTGAGCAGATTCTCCCATCACACCCACCACCCACCATGTACAGTCTCCAACATCAACATCCCAGCAGTGAGTCCCCGAGTTAAAACCCTCAGAGCCCAGAATACAGGAATAATTCTTAAATCTCTCTGGATTGTCAGGAAGGTTCTGTTCTTCATCACTGAATCTCACACTGGTCAGATCGTCAGATACAATGAGTTTAGGATGAGCAGTGTTGGGGTCCAGAGTTCTAGGTACTGAAAACACACACACAGGAATAAGAGAAAATAGAAACTCTGAACCTTTAAGTCTCTGCTGCGCTCCGTTGGTGTCTCAGTCTCTCTGCCCAATACAAACACTGAATGGAGAAAGACTTTCTTTAATGAATGAGCCACAGTCTGATTACAACTTTCAAAACAAACCATCAACTGCATCCCCGAGGCACCGAATAGAACACGAACACTTTAATAATATGCAATACACAAATAAAAACAGACCCCTTCAGTGCATTTTATTAGAAATCAGAAAAACAGGTTAAAGGATTGATATTAGAAATTCACACACACGACAGAATGAATGAGAAAAATTGATACATTCAGTATCTTACTGTATTGTACGGTGTCCTGCATCTTCTCCCAGACTCTGAACTTCAGGTTGCTCAGATGCTTTGCCGCATGGATCAGTGCTCCTGGAAGCTCCTCTGGATGCTGCAGTGTGCACTGGGCTCTGTAAACACATTCAGGATTCGGTGCTGCTGTGGGTCTGGATTCAGAAACACAGAATGAGAGAGACAGGAAGCACATCACAGTTCTGTAAAACAGCAAAGTAAATATCAGTGATTGGCATTTTTTACACCAATGAAATGTGACGTTTCTGATGATGGAAACAAGTTTTACTTTCTCACAGTATAAATACTGAATAAATGATCCTCACTTGTAAGAATGACACATCTTCAGCTCCCATCTCCTCTTCTATGGCTCCGATTGTGTCTGAAAGACATGAAATGTCTCTGTTCAGCTTCTCCAACTTCTTCGTCATCATCTGACTCTTCTGCTCCTCTTCCTCTCTCAGTGCAGTGATCCTGACTGCCTCTTCATCTCGTAGAAACCGGTGAAGCGTCTCAAACTCCTCCTTAATCTGATGTTCTGTGTGTTGGGCCTGAATCTGCAATGAAGAAGAAATCCAACGAAATAGAATCCATTATGCAAGGATGTAAAATACAGTGCTACCTCACTTTACGAGAGTCTCACCAAACGAAAAATGCAGGTTATGAAATGCATTTTCCTAAAATTTATATCTCTGGATACAAAACAAGTTCACATTACGAAAGCACCATCTTAAAAATTCAAATGCATCATTCAAACAATGCGCGAGTTGCTTTCCCATTTATTTCCCCCCCACCCATCCGCCGGCCTTCCATTGGCTCGAAGGGAGCCGAATCTCCATAACGCAGTACTGTACCCATAATGCTTTTCGTGTGCCTTTGACCCATTGTTCGACACATACGAGCGAAGGACAGTAGTACTGTTGGTTCATGGGTTTTTTTGAGTGCACTTATTGCAGCATTATTTTTCGTTATTAAATCATGAGCCCCAAGAAAGTGATTCCTGGTGAGACTGAAAAGAAGTGGGCCCCGTTATCAATTAAAGTAAAACAGGAGATGATAAAATATGAAAGTGGGATTCCGTTGAGTGAAATCGCAAGGGGTATGGCCGAAACCCCTCTACAATCGGGACGATATTGAAGCAGAAGGAGGCATTAAAAGTGGACAGACGGTGACGGAGGCAATTAATTCGGAAAAAGCAAAAACCATATTTAAGGACCTTGTGAAGGAGGGTGGGGTTCTTCAGACCAGCAACCTTTGGACTTTAAAGCGTCGCATGGGTGGGACGAGAGATTTAAAAAAAAGGTAAACGATTTTCTTTTAACATATTTAATACAAAATTGGTGTACTTTTATAATTTTTAAAAGGGTTTATGGGGTAGTATCGAGAGCCTTGGAACGAATCATGTATTTTACATGTAAAATGCTGCTCAATTTATGAAAAATGCAGTTTACAAAAAAAGGCGCTGGAACGGATTAATTTCGTAAAGTGAGGTACCACTGTATAATTATAATATAAAACCCATGCTATTGATTCTGACCTTTATATGTTTTGCAGTCTGACTCCAGTTCAGTTTACAGTCTTCAAAGACCTCCAGTTTCTCCTGTAGGGGCTTCAGTGCAGTTTTGAGCTCCTCCTGAAACAAATCCACACACTGCATGGAGACTGTTTCAGATCTTATTGTACACATTGTTACTTCACACCACTGAACATTGTACAATTAAATCAATTTAATTTGAATAAAGAATTTGTGGTTGGTGTATTTTCTTGAACTTTGACACACTACACACACCGGCTGTTGATTGTCCAGACAGAAGAGTTTGAATTTCTCATTGTGCAGACTGTTTCAGACCCTGATGAAGATCTCGGACTTCTCACCTGTAAGAAAGTCTCACACAGGTTCTTTAAGGCCAGATTTGTGGGAGGTTCTTGCATTGATAAGTCCCTCCTACAAACGGGACATTCTCTGGATCCTTTTGTGTCCCAGAACTTCTCCAAACACACTTTACACACACTGTGACTGCAGCCCAGAACAACAGGATTCTTGAAGATTTCACAGCACATGGGACAGGAGAAATCCTCCTCTGAGAACTGGGAAGCCATTTTATTTTGCCGTTGTTGTTCTCTCCAGTCCGAATGTTCAGCGTTTCACTTTAACTTTGATTAAAAGTAATTACAGCCTGATTTCAGCTTTCTTTAAAGTAAAACACACGAGTTTGTATGTCCAGTTATGAGTCACTTCTTCTCACAGTGCTCAGAATGAGACTCAGATTTCTCCATAAACCGAGAATCAAATGAAACTCACCAGAGAAGAATGCTACAGGCTGGTTATGGAGGAACGCAGTCGCAAATAGTCTCTAAAAGTCACAAAATAACATTCGTCAGAAAAGTTGGCAAATCCAAAATCTGCCAAGTTCATTAGCATTCATCGAATGCAGAGGTAGCCTAAAGTCTGAGTAAATAAACAAAAACTGTACTGTACTTATTACACTTGTGTCTGTAATGTTGGGGTAATGGTCAATATAGCAATGTAAATCAGTCTCCTCTAGATGGAATCAAAGGAAAAATGTGAGAAAAAAAAATGCTGATAATAAAATATGAATTATCAACAAAGAGGTTGTTGCAGTTGTATCTGCCTGACTTGCAACGGTTACTTAAAATGTTTCTAGTCACAGACAGTGAGAGGTGTGGTTTGCCTTTGATAATCCAGTTTGCCGCACTGTGTGTGCGTGTGTGGGGGCTTGGAGGGTGATCGATCACTGATGACAATTCGGTGATCGTGGGGCTTGAACACCACTAAGCCAACACTCTCCCACTGGGCCACCACTACCCTGTCAATGTTGGATGACATTATAATTGTATCAGAACTAAATCGGACTTCTCTGTGGAAATAACATCTGAATGAACATGATCATCAGCCCAGAACTAGCATTTCTCACAGTGGGGTTGGGGGAAATAAACCACCTATATTTTATTTTATTGTGTGTATGTGTGATTCGTAAGTAAAATAATGAGGTTTTTCTAATGTGTGCTAACAAACTTGCCTTTGCCCTCAGTAGTGCATGAAATACATAACATGCCATGGATGATATACATCCAATCAATCATACATTTTCTGAACCGTTTAATCCTAATTAGGGTTACAGAAAACCGGCACCCATCTCAGCTGACTTTAGGCATGGGCAGAGTACACCATGAACAGCTCACCAGGCCATTGCAGGGCAGACCTCTGTCCACATTAAATCTCAATTTTTTTCAAACAATATCTAAATAAATAAATTAAGCTCCAGTCTTTCTATTCGGCGTTATTTGGGCTCTTCAATCGCGACAGGGAGATTCCATTCATAGTATGATTTTGGCATATGGAAATCTCACAGCATCTCATACATTAGCATGTTCATTGCCAATTAGACTGGATATTTGCAAAAGTCAATCATGGATATAATGCGTCATGTCAAGAATAGGAAATGTTACATTAATACATGCCGAAATTAGTCTGATGTATTGATTACCTGATGCATTCAGGGGAAAAAAAAAAAATCCCTTTGCATTTTTTTCTTTCCCGTCTTTTAAACCATTTAAAAATGGAATAGCAGATAAACATATGATTAAAAAAAAAAGACCACCCAGTAATTAATGTTTGCCACTTAAAGTACTAAAGCAATTAAAATCACGCTGGCAGAATTGAAAGTTCTGATAGGATCTCTACATCAACATGCATCAGATCCATTTTGAAAACTGTGTTGTCCGTGTGCCCGATAGGATTATTAAATCAATATCCCCAGCCAGGGTTCAACTCCTGCCTTATTGAGCTCATTATGAGGGGGGCCAAAATCATACTATACCATTGACCTCCAATTCATATCTGTAAATAATTAACTTAGAAATTAGCTTGCTTTACCCTGGGGGTGAATCCCCACCAACCCTCTTTCGAAAGAATTGTTTGTTTATTTATTTTAATTACTTTATTTGATTGTTTGTTTTTTTTTGGGGGGGGGGGGGGGGATAGGGGGCATAATCTCAGCATCTGGCTTTAGAGATCTTGCTTTACATTCCTGATAATAGTACAAGTAGAATGGAGAGTAGGAAATGTTCCAACAAGATTACAGTGTCTGTTTAATTTTCATATCATTTGCCTTGACCCCATTGCACTAACCGAGTTATCGAATTATGCAACCCTAATTATGATTACATGGTTTTCAGAAAATAAATGAAATCAATCAATCAATAATTTGACATGCTTATTTTTTCTGAGCTGTCCTGTGCAGCTATGTGACCATCAACATCTTTCAGACCAGCTGACTTTATTTACAACAGCAGGCCTTTCATTTTATACACAACATGTAAATAGCTTTGAAAGAAAACTTATGAAAATAATGTTCAGTTCAGTTTCTGTAACCACTTAATCCTAATTAGGGTTGCAGGGAGCCTAGGGGCGAGGGCAGAGTACACCCTGGACAGCTCGCCAAGCCATTGCAGGGCGGAAACACACTGACGCCTTCGCAGCCTACTCTTGTTGAAATTCAGCAATGGTTCTTTTACATGCCTCACACCGTAGACAGTGAGACACATGGCTGGCTTTTGATAACCCAGTTAGCTGCACCGAGGATGGGGGGTTTACAGTGGCAACCTTGTGGAGAGTGGGACTCGAACCCCCAACCTTAGGATCAGTGATCCAGTGCCCTCTACCACTAGGCCACCACTACCCTGAAAATAATGTTTACTGCACAAATGAAAATGTCAAACACTGTTGGACAGCATTTAGTATAATTAGAAATAATTTGCTCAAAACAATATGGCAATGTGTTGGGTATCTTCTCAGGTGTGTGGATTCTATATAGTTACTTGTGGCAATAGTTACTTTCTGGACATCGTGACGAAAACAGACTTCTGAATGTAAAACATTGCACACAATTTATTATCTTAGAGCCTGCCAGATTATCAAAAGACCCCCATTATGGGTCAGTGATGATTAAGACTAATGCTATCCCAAACATCATCCACTAGACAGTGAAATACATTTAGTAGGAAGTTGCAAAGCCTTTCATCAAGACCCGTCAAGGTCCTTTGAGAGATCCTGACCATTCCAAGTCTCCCTGAGGAAATGAATTACATTACAAAGGCATCGTTTGTCAATCCAATCAACGGCCCATGGGCAACTCAGCCCACAGGGACCAAGCTATAGCCAAAAGGACACTCACGAACAAAAGATCATAATTCAACACAGTGGCATTGCACTTACTCTAATGAGAATTGTTTACACTACTTAAGGTCGTTTACTTACTCACATTCTTATTGAAGCCCTCCGTCAGCCATGTTCCTTAGGGGAACCCATCAGAGAGGTCTTGCATTGTGAGTTGAGTGTTAGCACCCCTAACCCCCAGAACTGATCGCATCAGTTTTGATGTGTGGAAAATATGATTATGTAATATTGTGTACAGTGTATATTCCAATTTGCATTTAAAAAATAATTAAAGCTTGGTGGTATCAGAAAGTCTATGTGGCAGCAAGACTAAAATTGAGTTCTCTCTGCAGACAGAAAAAAGTCAGGTAGCACCAACCAGTGGTGGGTCATCAGGGCCAGCAAGGCCTTTTGTGCTGGTCTAAACACTACCAGGAGCACTGACCTACATTTACAACTTCAATTCTAGTATTCGTTCCATGAAATTGTACTAAATTATTTCCAACAGTCTATTCATTTCTTAGTGTGACTCTTGGCTGTGCTGCTTCCAGTATGTGCATGTTAAATTTTTTGTCCAATCAGATTTCAGCTTTGATGTGCTGCCATGTAATCTAAATCAACTCAGATAAAAAGTTCTGTGTCGAAATATAGAAGGGATATCCATGACAAAATGCAAATACATGGCCAAACTCCTAGAGACATACAAGATTGACATAGGCCTTGTCCAAGAAACCCACCTCAATGACAGTGTGCCACCATCCAGCTATACTATCCCTGGATACTCAGTCATCAATGGGGGGGAAAAAAAAAAAAAAAAAAAAAATCACCCAAAATATGGTATTGCAATATATGCTAGAAAACCAGATCAGGCGATTGACCTTGATGGTAGCACAGAAGAAAATGGCACACAAAGATCATGCATCAAACTTGGAGACACAAAACTACACAACATCTACAAACCTCCTTGCTTGGTTTGACTTAGACTGGACTGGACTGACACCCCACGAAGCAATAAACCACCCAGCAATGATCATGGGAGACTTCAGTAGCCACCACAACAAATGGGGACACCTAAATAATGACCAAGCAGGAAATGAGGTGAGCCAGTGGGCGGAGCTTTCTAATGCAGCCCTTCTCTACAACCCTAAAGCCAAAAGCATGCTCAAATCAGCATGCTGGAAGAAAGAATACAGACCAGATCTTGCTTTTGTCTCACGAAACAGTAAGGGAAATGTACAAGCAACAAGAGAAGTCCTGACTGACTTTCCTCATAGCCAACATCGCCTGACGGTCATCACCACAGCTATCACGATCCCAAAATTACAGCAATACCCAAGTCACGGTGGAATTTTAGAAAAGCTGACTGACAAGCCTACAAAAATGACTTTGACAAAACATGCTGAAGAATAAAGTCCACCACTGACAACATTCACCGATTCACAAAACTTATCCCGAGTACAGCGAAGAAACACATACCGAGGGGATGCAGAAAACATCACATACCCTGTTGGTCAGAACGCAGTCAAAACCTTCTGGAAGAGTATGAAAGGACTCAAGATCAAAACACCGCAGAGGAACTACTTGAGTCCTTACAAGAGCGTCGCAAAGAAAGATGGGTGGAAGTTGTTGAGAATATGAACTTCACCCACTCTATCAGACAAACCTGGCAAACTATCAAGAAGCTTGACCCTGACTCTCGTCCTACAAAATCAGCCCACCTTATTGCCCTAGATGAAATAGTTAAAGAAATAAAAGAGAGAGGAGAACACACACCAAATCAGCAATTTGAAAAACAGATTAGATAAGAATACAAAACAATTATGGCAAAACAAAGAACCCGCTGGACTTTTTCTCAGTGCTCCAATTACACATAAAGAAATGGCAAAGGCTATCAAATGCATTAAAATGGTAAGGCAGCTGGTATCGATGGAATCTACCCAGACACGATAACACACCCGGGATACTATGCAATAGAATGGCTAGCTTCAGTAATGACTGACATCATGGGAAACGGCACTTACCCTAAAATATGGAATCATGCTAGATTGTCGCCATTCAGAAACCAGGGAAACCAGCCACAGCACCATCGAGCTATAGACCATTTATCACTGCTCTGCCGTCTATGTAAGTTGTCAGAGAGAATCATTCTCACAAGGATCACACCTAATATAGAACCATTCATACCAGTGCAGCAATCTAGATTCAAACCACAAAGGGGCACAAGTAAACAGGCCCTAACATCACATATTGAAGATAGTTTTGAAAAGAAGTTGAAAACAGGAGCTGTCCTGGTAGACCTGTCTGCAGCCTAACATACAGTATGGACAGCTGAACTCATGCTGAAGCTTACAAAACTAATACCGTGCAAAACAATTCTCAAAGTTTTGTCCCTTATGACTGGCATCAGGCAGTTCCACGTGGTACTTGGAGGAGAGAAGAGCAAATCGAGAGAAATAAGGAATGGTGTTCCACAAGGCTCAGTTATTGCTCTGACACTCTTTAACATCTACATTAGTAATATGCCAGCAACAAAGTCTCCACAACTAGGCTATGCGGATGACTGGGTCTTAGCGCAGCAATCAAAATCATGGACAGACATTGAAGAAACGATCAGCAAAGACACATATACCATTTTAATGCATTTAATAGCCTTTGCCATCAGAAGGGGAAGATGAAACTCAGAAAATGCTGAATGGGCTGAAAAGCATGGCAGATGATATACCTATGAAACAAGTATAAATGAATGCCCCAACAACCTCAAGACTCAAGTCAAGTAACCCAGGTGATGTTCCAGCCAGCTCCAGGGAACCAGTATCGCGAGCCACAGATACAGGTAAATGGACAGACGGTGGAGAGATTTACCTACTTGGGCAGCACTCTTTCCTGTGGTGCGACCATCGATTTCGAGGTTAACAGCAGAATCTCCAAAGCAAGTAGCACCTTCGGAAGACTCAGCATTACAACAAAGCTGAAAGTCTACCGTGCGATCGTCTTTACCACATTACTCTATGGCTGTGAAACTTGGACACTATACAGAAGGCACGAGCGGCAGATTAACCACTTCCACCTCAAGTGTCTTTGCAGCCTCCTTCACCTCTGCTGGCAAGACAAAATACCTGACACAGAGGTTCTGAAGCAGGCAAATATTCCAAGTGCCACCACCACCATGCATAACACTCAGCTGAGATGGGCAGGTCATGTCTCCCGCATGTCAGATGACCGCATCCCAAACAGCATTTCTATGGAGAACTCACTGAAGGGAAGTGCAAGGCTGGAGGGCAGAAGAAACGTTTCAAGGACAATCTGATGGTCAACCTCAAAGACTTTTCAATTGACGTCGAATCATGGGAGAGCCTCGCTATCGACCACTCTTCCTGGCGCTGCGTCATTTCGTCAAGAGCTCAAAGAGCAGAGGAACAACGTGTGTCCTGCAAGCTGAACAGAAACGGCAGCTGCAGAAGGACAGAGCAGCCAGAACCAAAAACACAGCTCTTACCCACTCCTTCCCTACTTGTGCGAGAGGCTTTCTTGCCAGGATCGGGCTAGTCAGCCATATCCGGTCACATAAGTCCACCTCGAATACCTAAAGTGATGCCTGTGGTCATACTCGAAGACAAGTGATGAACGATAAATGAATAATCAAGATTATGCAACATGAAATGTAAGTGATGAAGACTTATCTGGATAACTGCAGTTTAAAAACAAATATAATGGTTGAAAGAGAGTTTTCTGGCAACAGGCCTACAAAATTATTTTCATCCTCATTCGGTTCAAATAATATTTCTTATTGAAGAGTGCTCGAATAACTATCAGAGTTCTGTCTAAAGTAAAACTTCTAAACTCTGAAAAGTGAAAGGAAGTGAGTGTTAATGTTTTTATTTAATGTTTCTAACTTGCAATCCAAGGTCTTTCTCCGTAAATCTGCAGGTTCAGTGCCGTCAGCTCTGTCCAGGCTTTGTTCCGAATCAAGGACATTCTCCCACAGCCAAATCAGGCTCACTAATTTAATTTCTCTCATTTTCCCCCTCTCTATGCCATGCTGTAGCATCTCCACTTTGTTCACATGCAGAGAGTCTAACGATTATGCCGCTCTATTAAACTTTCCATAAATTAAGCCCTAGTGTTCCCAAAACTAACTAAGCTAACTGAGTTATCAAAGGCGGGCCATGTCTCTCACTGTCTACGGTGAGAGGCATGTAAAAGAACCATTGCTGACTTTCGCAAAGAGTAGGCCGCAAAGCCGTCAGCATGTTTCTATGACCTGGAGAGGGACGAGCGCCGCCAGGCCAAATCAGCCCAAGTCTTGCCATGAAGGCGCCCCGACGACATCCCCAGATGTTAAGGGATAAGTGAAGAAGAAGTGAACTGCTTAATCCTAATCAGGATGTCAATCTCAGCTGAGACTGGGCAAGGGTGGGGCATGATGCACGTCAAAGCTGGGATAAGATGGAAAGAGTACTTTGAAGAGCTGATGAATGAGGAAAATAAGAGAGAGAAAAAGAGTGGGAGAAGTGACTGTTGCACACCAGGAAGTAGCAAAGATTAGTAAGGGTGAAGTGAGGAGGGCATTGAAGAGGATGAAGAGTGGAAATGCAGTTGGTCCTGATGACATACCTGTGGAGGTATGGAAGTGTCTAGGAGAGGTAGCAGTAGATATTCTGACAAGAACATTCAACAAGGTCCGAGAGAGTGAGAGGATGCCGGAGGAATGGAAGAGAAGTGTGCCGTTGCCCATTTTTAATGACAAGGGAGAAGTGCAGAATTGTGACAACTACAACGCAATAAAGTCGATGAGTCATAAGATGAAGTTATGGGGAAAAAAATAGTGGGAGCTAGACTAAGGGCAGAGGTCAGCATTTGTGAACAACAGTTTGGTTTCATGCCAAGAAAGAGCACCACAGATGCAGTGTTTGCCTGGAGGATGTTAATAGAGACGTACAGAGAAGGTCAGAAGGGGCTGCATCGTGCCTTTGTGGATCTGGAGAAAGTATACGAGAGGGTGCCGAGAGAACAACTGAGGTATCGCATGAGGAAATCTGGAGTGGCAGAGAAGTATGTCAGAGTGGTGCAGGACATGTATGAGAGATGTAAGAAAGTGGTGCGGTGTGCTGTCGGTGTTACAGAAGAGTTCAAGGTGGAAGTGGGACCGCATCAAGGGTCAGCTCTGAGCCCCTTCTTGTCTGCTATGGTGATGGACAGGCCGACAGACGAGGTTAGACAAGATTCCCCATGGACTATGATATTTGCAGATGACATTGTGATCTGTAGTGAGAGCAGAGAACAAGTGCAGAAAAATCTAGAGTGGTGAATGTATGCCCTGAAAAGGAGAGGAATGAAGGTTAGCTTCAGTAAGACACAATACATGTGTGTGAATGAGAAGGACCCAAGAGGAACGGTGAGGTTAAAGGGAGCAGAGATAAAGCAGGTGGTGGATTTTAAGTACCTATGCTCAACAATCCAGAGCAATGCAGAGTGTGGAAAAGAGGTGAAGAAGCGTGTGCGGGCAGGTTGGAACAGTTGGAGAAAAGTGTCCGATGTGATGTGTGATAGAGGGTATTGGCAAGAATGAAGGGAAAAGTGTACAAGACTGTGTTGAGGCCAACAATGTTGTATGGTTTAGAAACAGTGGCACTGAAAAAAAAGACAGGAGGCAGAGCTGGAGGTAGCAGAGATGAAAATGTTGAGGTTCTCTTTGGGAGTAACGAGGATGGATAGGATCAGGAATGTACTCATCAGAGGGACAGCACATGTTTGAGGTATTGGAGACAAAGTCAGAGAGGCTACATCGAGATGGTTTGGTCATGTACAGAGATGGGATAGTGAATATATTGGTAGTAGGATGCTCAGGTTGGCATAACCAGGCAGAAGGCCTAGAGGAAGACCAAAAAGGAGATTTATGGATATGGTGAAAGAGGGCATGAAGGCCGTTGGTGTAAGAGAAGAAGATGCAGAGGATAGGGTGAAACGGAGGCAGATTATTTTCTTTGGCGACCCCTGAAGGGAACAGCCGAAAGGAAAAGAAGATATACATGTACGTATACAGTGGTATTAAAAAGTGTCTGAACCTTTTGGAATTTCTCACATTTCTGCATAAAATCACCATCAAATGTGATCTGATCTTTGTCAAAATCACACAGATGAAAAAAAGTGTCCGCTTTAACTAAAACCACCCAAACATTTATAGGTTTTCATATTTTAATGAGGATAGCATGCAAACAATGACAGAAGGGGGAGGAATAAGTAACTGAACCCTCTGCCTAAGGAGACTTAAAGAACAATTGAAACCAATTTTTACCAAACAATTTAAGTCAGGTGTGTGCCCAATCACTGATGAGTGGCTTAAAGTTGCCCTGCCCACTATAAAACACACACACCTGGTAAGCATTGTCTGATGCGCACCATGGCTTGCTCAAAAGAGCTGTCTGAAGACTTGCGATCAAGAAATACAGCTTTGTATAAAGCTGTGAAAGGATACAAAAGCATCTCTAAAGGTCTGGATGTTCATCAGTCAACAGTCAGAGAAGTTGTTTGCAAATGGAGAGAGTTTGGCACTGTTGCTTCTCTCCCAAGGAGTGGCCATCCACCAAAGATGACGCCAAGAGTTCAGCGCAGAATACTCGGAGAGGTAAAAAAAAAAAAAAACCTAGAGTGTCTGCTAAAGACTTACAGAAATCACTGGTACAGTCCAATATCTCTGTGCACACATCAACTATATGTAAAACAAATAATGGCCAAGAATGGTGTTCATGGGAGGACTCCAAGGAGGAAGCCACTGCTCGCTAAAAAAAAAAAAATGTTGCTCGTTTAATGTTTGCAAAAAGGCACTTGGACACTCCACAGGAGTTTTGGCAAAATATTTTGTGGACTGATGAAACCAAAGTTGAATTGTTTGGGAGGAACAAATAACGTCATGTGGGGAGGAAAAATGGAATGGCTGTCTCGTAGTGTAGTACTGTATGTCTAGCACCGCTGCAGGGGGCCTCTTTGTCATCTGGCGATAGGTGACTGAATGTGGGTTCCCTCCCTCCACCACCCGTTTTAGAGTTTTTTTTTTTTTTTTTTTTTTTTTTTTGGGGGGGTGGTCTATATTTTCAAAGAGAATCATTGTTTTATCTTTTAATCGTGATGTTATGACGAGGTGGCATGGTTAGGGATTTTATCGATTATCAGTCTCTCTGGTGTAGGAGAATTCGTATGTTTGGAAGAGGGCTGGATGGCTAGTGGCCGGGGCGTCCGAACTGGCGTAAGGGAGGCTCAGGCTGGTTAGGATGAGATGTTAGGGAAGCCAAGGGGCTAGCCCAGTGCTTCTCAAATAGTGGGGCGCGCCCCCCTGGGGGGGGGCGCGATGGGATGCTGAGGGGGGCGCGTGTGACCCAGGAGAACAAGCTTTTTTTCTGCCGTACTACAAGAAAGTGTAATTGCACATCCACTCCAGTAGTTGGCAGTGGCGCCCTCATTGCACATTGAGCAGGAGCTGAGAGTTGCAGTGTCATGCTTCACGTGCTCATTGTAACCATTAATCTTGGCTTCCTCATTTTGAGAAAAAAAAAATCAGCACATTGTTCTATTTGTTCTTGTTTTGTAGGTTAAAGTGTTTATATATTGTGCTCCTGAGTTAATGTTTCTGAAGTCAATTTGAATGAATTATTTATTGATTTTATTTTCAGCAGCAAATGGTGTGGTAAGTTTGTCAAAAATGTAACAAGGATATTATTATTTTTAAATTTAAGGCAAATTGATGCACTTTCTTTTACAGACAAATAAAAAATGTTAGTTATTCTTGTAAGTTGAACTATATCTCTTTCTTTTTGTTTTATTTATGTTAACAAGGATACGATATAATGAAGAGATATACCTGTAACTATATTATAGAAAAGTTATAATTTATAGTTGCGGTGGAAAGTGGGTGGTGGGGGGGCGCGAATTGTTTTCTTCTTGCTAGGGGGGGGGGCGTAACAGAAAATAATTGAGAAGCAATGGGCTAGCCTAAGAGTCAAGGTCCCCGGTGTGCGCCCCGTTGTGCATGGTCCTTCCCCCACGCCATTCAGACACACACCCCCCCCCCCCCAGGAATCAGCCATCCGCGACGCAAGTTGACCCTCAGCCATAGGTTGGGGTTGAGTCAGGCTTGGGGCAATTTTGAGTTTGGTTATCGATGAGGTGAAGTGTATTTTGGATTGCTAGAAGGGGATAATGGGGTGTGCTCCTCTAGGTTATCCAGCAGAGGGCAGGCTAAGGCCAAGTGGAAGACGGGGAACGGGCCCTGGGCCGAGGTTAAGGCTTGGGGTTAGAGGCTAAGGTTAGGGCTGGGGCCGGGGTATAGGTTTGGAGCTCCCGGTTCGGGGCTTGGGTTAGGCTGAGATGTTCGGGAGCCAAAAGGCTAGCCTGAGAGTCGGGGTCCCCGGTGTGCACCCGCGGGCCCCGCCGTGCCCGGTCCCCACCCTACGTCACTCCGATTTCCCCCCCATGGACCCGTCATCCACGAAGCAGCCCCGGAGGTTTAGGCTAGGGAGGTTTCCTCTATGAGAGATAAGTACTTACCTAGAGGAGGGGGAGAAAAGGGAGGTCTGGTGTATTTCATTGAGTCCTGTGGGATTGATGAGCATTGCCCCTGGTCCATGTGAGGTGAAGTGTTTGTAGAGATGTCTGTTTAGATGTTTCCGTCGGACTATATTGTACCCGTGTTGATTCATTCTGGTTGCAATAGTGTTTCGTGTTTGTCCCACATATTGCAGTCCGCAGATGGTACAGGTTATGACATAGATGCAATTCTTTGTAAGGGGATATAAGCCGGGGTCTGCCTTGAATAATTGTTTTGTGGTTTTATAGAAATTTTTTCCGCTTTATATTCTGGGCATAATCTGATATTCCTCGAGGGAATGATTGGTTTCAATTTTGACTGAAATCAGCAGGTCTCCGAGGTTTTTGTGTCTTTTTATAGGCCGAGATGACCCTATAGTCCCCGAGTGTTTCCGTGCCTGATATATGCAGATCATAATTGTGTTTGATCCTGTTGTGTAGTTTGGTGTGTGGCATCGTGTAGGTTGTGATGAGTGGCAAGATTGTTTTTTTTTTTTTTTCCCCCCCTCCAAAGTCTTTAGAACCTGTCTCAGAAAGGATCTGGAGTAGCCCCTAGGCCTCAGGGCCCTGAATAGGATGCCCATGGCCTCCCAGAAGTCCTCCTGTCGTGAGCAGATCCTGTTGAATCGAATCAACTGGGATTTCACTAAACCTTTTGAAGGTATGTTTGGGATGTAAACTGTTTTTTTTTTTTTTTTGTAATAACTGGTGAGTGTCTGTTTCTTTGAAGTATAATTTTGTGTCCAACCTGTGAGTCGTGTTGAAATCGGGGCCTTTGAACGTCGTCGTGTCCAGAAAATTTACGGTGTGCCGATCCCTAGTGTGTTTAATTTTTATGGAAGGATGGTGCGTCTTTAAAATGCTAGTGAAGTCCTCGAACGTGTCCTCGGCGTCTCCCCAAACTCCCATATATCGTCCAGATATCGAAAATATTGTACGGGTTTGATGGGACAGGTCGCTAAGGCTGTTTCCTCCCGATCTGCCATATAGATATTTGCATAGGAAGGGGCAAACTTTTTGCTCATTGCTGTGCCCTTGACCTGCAGGTAGTACTTGCCATCGAATTCGAAATCATTACTTTTTTAGGTTGATCTCGAAGACGGAGAATGTGATCGTCCGGGTATTTGAGAAACCGGGCTTTGACTACTTTTAGGCCGGCTTCGATGTCTATGTTGGTATAGAGGCTGTCGATTGTGAAAAGAAACGATCGGGTCGTAATTTGAATCTGTCTGACTTTGTCGATAAAGTCGTACGTGTCTTTAATATAACTAGGGTGTTTATGGGATTTGGGTAATCTACGTATTCGGCCAATTTATAAGTGTCACTGTTGCAGTCTGACACTATGGGTCGTCCGGAAGGGATTACATGGGGGATGCTCCAGGACGCCGGGTCATTGTGGATTTTAGGTAGCAAGTAAAAGCGACGGGGCCGTGATCCGATCGTGTCGAGGAGATGTTTTTTGTTTTCTACTGAGGAAATTTTTGTCGATTTATAATCTGTTTAACCATAGGGATCGTGTGTGTGGGGGGGGGGAATGGGCTCCTCTGTTTTATAATGTTCGATTTTAGATAATTGTCTCTGAGCCTCCCACTGGCACTGTGTCCTATCCATTATCACTTTCGAGCTGCCCTTGTCCGTGGGTTTGATCGCTATATTTTTGTTCTTCAATAGTTTAAATAGAGCCTTGACTTCAGAACTATTACGGTTAGGTCGAGTGTTATCGTGCCAATCGAGTGACCGTGTCGCGTGGAGGTGAGCCCTGATAAATTTTCTGACTTGTGGTGGTACCTGGCTTAGTTTGGGTGTCCAGTTTGAGGCGTGTGTGAAGGGCAATTTCTGGGTCCCTGTTTTGTGTTCGAAGAAAGAGGCCAGTAGGACTCTCCTATGGAAAGTTTGGAGGTCGAATAGAGTTTGTGATTTTCTATCTTTGTCCAAGTTGAGTGAAGGGATGAATTTGAGGCCTCTGTTCAAGAGGGTCTCTCTGTCTTTGGACAATCTAAAGGATCGAGACAGATTGATGTTACGGGGCCCGTTCCCGAGATTTGGGCATTTCGGGCCTACCAGTTTAAAAATCCCAGCCAATGATTTAGGATGGATTTCGCCGTCTCTGGTCCAGTGGACGCTCGGAGGTCGTGTTAGATTGTATTTGTGGTAATGGCGGAATGTGGTTGTTTTATTTTTTGAATACTTTTGTTCATGGCCTCCAAATTGATTCTTTCTACCGGTGTCAGTTTCCTGGAATAATTTAGTAGGGGGATCCAGATCTCCGCCATCGGGAATTTACTCTTGGCCTTTCTGAATGCCATTTGAAATTGCTTGATGAATGTTTTTCTCGGTGACCGTGATCTGTGGTCGATTCCGAAAGCCATAATCACCGTTTACACCTGTGTACTAGGTTGGATCTTATCTAAGAGGGTGGCCGCATGTCTAAATGTAGCACCCGGGTACGATTCTATTTGGAGTTCCTGGTCGACGTATCTCTGGATTTTGCCCAAGTTTGAGTCCCCGATATTAATTTCTTGTGTGTTACCGCTTATTTTTCTTAGGGTTCGCTCATGTCTGTTTGGCTGAAAGCCTGCGACGGGTGTGCCCGGAGTAGTCTGTGTCATCGGGTTGTTACGGGTTGCCCTGGGGACCGGACATTCGGGAATTCGCTGTCTAAGGGGGTGTTGATGTTGTATGGACTCCTGCTGTTCAGTTATATCCCTCAGGGTGTCTGTTCGGTAAGGGTCATGCACCCGCACTGTGTGGGTGGTTTTTTTTTTTTTTTTTTTTTTTTGAATATTTTGTTCTGTCATTATGTTTTTGTCGTTTGTCTGGTTATCGATCCGAGTGGCATCCATTCGGTGGATACCTCGGGTTTTCGGGTGTTTTGGTTGTGCCCATCGGTGGACCGCACCGACACTCGAGGGGTCAGCCTGTGTGTTTGCATGGATTTGGGTGTCCTTCTCCCTGTGGGCAGAGGGTCGCCGCTATTGGGTTGCCTGGGGCCCCTGCGGGGGCCTGCCGGGCCAAGGGGTCGGCCTTTCCGTGGGGGCCCTCAGGGGAGGAAAATCCTCCGTCGTGTCCGACTCGGTCGGCGCTACCCCACACGAGCCCCGCGCGTTAGGGCCGTGTCGCCTTGCACCAGAGGTACCAGTATTGCTCTGGTCATGTCTAATGTGGTCTGTCAGCCTATTTCCTAAGGTTTTACCTGCCCACCTACCGGCGGTGTCGAAGAGAGCGGCCCATTCGTTTGGGATCTGCGACCTGATGGTGTCCGAGAGGTCCCGACTCACACTCTCGGTGATCTCTCAGGATGAGGTGTGTGGTGTATGCCCACTGAGTGGCACTGCCCTCAATCAGGAGGGTTGTTCTCGGGATCGGAAGGGCTGGATTAATCGAGGTGGTCAATAGTTCGTGAATTTTATTGATAGTCGGTGGCATATCGTTCGGGTACCCCACGTTTTGTAGATGGTGGACCGTTCTGATTAAGTTGTACATATTTTTAGCTAATGTTTTGAGTTCCGGATGGAGGCTTTGTGTGTTTTCGATAGACTGGTTATTGTTGTTCGGTCGCGAAGTGCTAGTGTGTTGTCCTCTGTTTGGGTCATTATGAATGGCCGGTAGGGACCGTCCGGCACGCCGCAAGGCCGGGGAAGAGTTTGGCCGCGGACATGGGAGGGAACGGACGTGTCGTTCCGACACGGGTGGGGCTTCCCACGTGCACGCCGCTTTGTGCTATCTAGTATCCCGGCTTAGGATCACAAGTACGGTCACGCTGCGGTGCTCTTCCAGGCTATAAAGGGGCTCAAACGGTTGTATGTCTGCAGAAAATATCCAGCACCGCCACGGTTTTGGTCGCGGGATCGGATCTAGAGTGGCCGTGGCTCTTTTCAGTGCGAGTATCCTTCCGCTGCCTCCGCCGAGGCGGTGTGGCGGAGGAGCTTTGCGCCTCGTGGTCGCACTATCTAATGCTCTGGCATTCAGATCGCCATTACGGTCACGTGCGCGCTTTTCTGGGATGTACGGGGCTTTAATACGGTTGCGCGTGTGTGAAATCAACCCCGCCGCCGTGGTTTGGGTGGTGTTGGAATAATTGTATGAATTACCACATCTTTAACCTGTTTTGTTACTCCAAGTATAAATGTTGGAGACTGCTCGTTGAGGTATTTTGCAGAAACATCTCTATCTCCATGGGAGGCAGCCGAGTGGACACGACCTTGAAGTTCTCACACAACAGGATGACTCCCTAACTGCAGCTAGATAGAGAGCTGAAATGAACATTCTAAACTAGACAAAGTAGATAAGCATAGAACAATGATGAAGGTCATGATGCTGCTTCACATACACCCCTCGCCTTTATGAAATCAATATGACATGTGTAACTAGAAATCACCCTGAAGGAATAAAAGAGGTTCTCGGTCAGGTTTCAAGCCAGAGCAGCTAGGAGACTTGTAATTGGCTATGAATCCGACTGCTCTCCTCATATGAGAATGAACTTGACTCTCTGTGTCTCCTTCCTAATGAGTGTGTGCGTGTTGATTTAGAACCTGACATTAACTTGGTCCTTCGAGCCGGATGCCAACGTACCCGACGATTCCCGCTGATGCGGTGGACACCGGTGAAATCCTTGGCCAAGGCAACTCGAGAGTGAGTTGACATCAGACTCTATTTGGGACCGGGAGGATCCACCCGTCCGCAGGGATCCAAGGATCGACGGCAAGCCGAGGAGGAGACACGGGGTGAGTTAATTTCTTTTAAAAACAGAAGTGAATGAACTCGGGGAACAAAGGTTTAAAAAGTAAAGAGACGGTTAAATTCCGTGGAAAAAATCAAAAAAGTGAATGAGCTCGGTTTATTAGGGAAAGAAGGGAGGGACGGACTCCCCTGTCTATAAACAAAACCCTGGGTATTCTAGACAATGGCGGGTAAATAAAAGCAACACGAGGTTGCGGAGAGACCGTTAAATTCCGCGTAAAAAATAAATAAAATATAAAAAAAAAAAAAGGGAGGGCGGACTCCCCTGTCTATAAACTGAACGGCCGTGGAGGAATGAATGTGTGTGAATGGAGGACGTAATCCTTGATTAACCTCCTCATATAAACAACTGTGGGATCAATACGAGTTTTTGTGGATGCAGAGGCAAGAACCCTCCGCCTGAAAAGGTAGAAGCTTGAGGGTTACCACAGAAATAATTAATCGTTGTCCCATAGGAAAAGAGAAACCAGTGTTAGGACATCCTAGGTGCAACAAACCACTGGTCCAAATTGGGTTAAAATGGGGGTTAAAAACAGTAGGCCTAGAGATAAATTAAAATGTGGAGATCGGAAAGCGGTAGAAAAACAGGCACCTGATAGAAATAAATATTTAAATGTATGGGTTCAACGGACAGTTAAATGTAACAAGATTAATAGAATTACAGGGAGCTATTAGGCGGAACTGTAAAAATAAAGAAGAAAATGAGAGAGGCATGGATTAAAATGGCAAATAAAAGGCAGGAAGGAGAAAAAGCAAGTAAAGGGAGAAGAAACAAACAGAGAAAAAGCAAGTGAAAAAGATGGGCGGGGGGAGGACAAAGAGAAAACTAAGGAGAAAAATGAAGATATTGGAGAACACGAAGTACTGGACCATAGAAAAGAGGATGACGAGAAGTTGTGGAAGAGGCATTCCGATTACAAGTGGATGACGGGCCAACAGGGGGCCAAACATTTGCAATACACCTGAAAAATGGTCTGCATGGTGCAGCACAAGAGAGTAATGCAGCTGGAGGATTATGCCGATCAGGCAATGCATGTAGATAAAGTAACCAAAAAGAGTAGAAACCTTCTTTGAGGACTGTGATGACCCTGAAGTATATTTTCAGGGGACGAGAGACAGAGGGCGAGGAAGAGGAGTTTTAAAAACCTGGAGGGGATGAATGCTGGGCATGTGGCAAGAAAGGACATTACAGCAGAGATTGTCCAGAACGGAAACAAAACCAGAGTTCAGCATGACGAGATACATCATGTAAAAGTAGTACCTCTTCAGGTCGACTTGAACCTGCCACACAGACGAAGGATTCAGCCCAAAAAGAAGTTGATCTAAATTTAGAAGAAATGCCGGCACTGGATATTTGCCGACCGGAAATAAGACTAATAGTGGATGGGAAAGAAGTGACCTTTCTATGTGACACGGGTGCATGTAGAACCACCTGCAATGAGCCAATACCAGGACTAAGAAACGGTGACGAGACTGACCACCACGGGCTCGGCTCGCACTTTACTGTGCACATCTCCGAGCCGGTGTGAATCGGAGATCCAGAAGGATCAATCTACCATATGCCGACATTGTATATGCCTGAATGTCCAGTAAATTTATTAGGCAGAGATGGAATGCTGCAATAGGGCTGATCCCATCAGCCACACAATGACTTGTGCTGTTAAAGAAAAGAACTAAAGGAAAAAGGCCTGATGGTCCTACAAGGACATGGAGAACCGTTTTATTATTACACCCTTGATATTGCAAATAAACAACCCTGTGCAACAGGAGATGCCCTAACGAGAATAGGGAAGTCATTGACCGTTCCAGGAACCGAAGCCATGAATCCAAATGATCTACACATGACGACAACGTGGTTCCGACCTTGTCCGGATCTCTACCCAGAATATGAATGGGCATTGCAAAAAGTCACACCGACCAGAATAACACTCACCTGTGTGTACGGTGATGAAATGGCAGCAATTATGCCTAAAAAAACCCGGCGTCATTACGAAGACGACGGACACCCTCGCGTGTCCCTGTATAAACACGGTACCATGAGCTGGAGGAAACCTGGTAGAAGCAGGAGAAGGTGCTGAGGACCGGAAAGAAACACAACCGAATTTGTGGTACGGTGTAAGAACGGGACTCTGGAAAAAGACAATCCAATGGACGACCCAAGTATATATGGGCGTCCACCTACAGAAAAGATACAGCTGACAAAATGTTCGAACACGAGGCAAATGAAGCACTCGGTGAGGTCCCAGAAGAATTGTGGTCTAAAGGACCCGCAGATGAGGGCTGATAAAAGGTGTGAACTCGGTCCAGATACGGCCAAAAAACTGAATATTGTCCCCGTATCAAACGGTATCCCCTTAAACCAGATGCCAAAGAAGGAATCGAGCCTGTAATTGAAATAATGCTGAAAGCAGGAGTATTGGTGGAGAATGGTACAAGATTTACAAGCTGTCGATGATGCAGTAATCCAGAGAGCCCCATGTGTGGCAGATCCCTTTTAAACAGCCTAAGACCAGATGCAACTCGCTTTACTGTGGTGGATATCGGCAACGCATTTTTCTCGGCCCATCTCGATAAGAATAGTCAGTTCTGGCCTCGCCAGATGAAGAAACCTGCAGAAAAGATACCATAGCACTCCTCGGACATCTGTCAGCTGAAGGGCACAAGGTCGGTAACGAGTTTACAGATTTGTGGTTTCTAACGTCATACTTGGGGCATAATCTGAGTGCAGGAGGTAGAACCATTGTGGCTGACAGAAAAGCAGCAGTATTGCAAGTACCAAAGCCGGTGACGAACAAATGAAGTCCGTTCTAGGACTGACGAATTACTGCAGAGCATGGATACCGAATTATGCAGAAATAACACATCCACTGTATCGACTCGTGTACGAACAGGAAATCGGCAAGTCAACAACACTGGTGACTTCAAGGTCATCCGACATCGTTTCAGAGATGTTTTACAGGATATGCAGGAACAAAGCCCAGAAAGTGATGACGCATCCTGGATAAACAAAGGAGCACAGATCATAAACGGACTCTATACCTGTCCCGATAACAAACCGATCTTACCAAAGAACCCATTTATGATGGGCAACATTATCGAGCCACGGAAAAACCCATGTCTCAACAGGAGGGACGGTGAGACGGGTAGATCAGAGATGTACTGCCTATGGCTTCAATCTAATGAGGGAAAAATTTTGTAGAGCATGTCTAATCTGCACAAAACACGATGCCTAATCGGAAGCATAAAAACATTGCTAGCATTCAGCCAAGTGGGAAGGCACATACCAAGTACTCCTGACCACCCCGACTGCGATCAAAATAGCTGAAAGAGGAATGTGGATTCGTCTAACACACTGTAAAAGCGTCATCAAAGCGGAAGGGCCAACCGAGGCCGAGCCTGGTAATAGTGTGGACTCGGATCAATAGGACTGGGTAGACACGAAAGCCAGTGAAGAAACCGACGAGCCTCTAGTCTCTTAGTGGTCACTGACGCTGAGGTGACCAAGAAGAACGGCGTAAAAGGAAAACCCTACGGGAAAGAGATCAAATGGATTTGAGAATCATAATAATCTTCTGTATGACTGGAAAAGCTATTCAGATACAGCCACAAGCCAATGGGGAGAAATGTTGCAATTTACGCCTCGGACAACCTCGACCTCTCATCAAAGTTGATGATACCAAGAAAAATATAACTGCCTGTACAATATGAATAATTCCAGCAGAAATGACTCCGCATTGCCTAATAGACTTGATAAATAATACAGTTCCGACTAATAGCTGCATGACATGGTATAGTGTATATCCTCTCACAGGACCAGAGAGAAAAATAAAATTTTCTAAAGTAGTAGCTAGAGGGAATTTTTCATGCATCACCATGACTGGCACAGGTCAGATACTAGAAAATTTAAACGCCACTGAATGGTGCACTAGCATGAATACAACGAATATTGGTTTTAACCCTTTATCAGGAAGTGACACGGTGGTGGTGTGGAGACCGTAGGCTGTTTGGTTGCCACATAATAAAACTGGTGTATGTGCTATCGTCACCTTGTTATTTCCTGTATCGATATACCCTAAAACAGAAGAACACTATTAAAAGGAGTAAATAGTGTATTACCAGGTGCCTGGAAAAAATCATTATAATTGCGATCACGTGGCAGGGTTCACGTAACCCCACTTTTATATAGATGCTATAGGAGTTCCACAAGGGGTTCCTGATGAATATAAACTGGTAGATCAAGTAGCAGCTGTGTTCAAATCTACCATCTGTTGGTGGTGTACTATTGATAAAAATGCGGCTAGAATAAATTACATCCACTATAATGTTTAAAAAAAAAACTAGACAATTGAACACAGACAGATTTTAAAGCAGTCTTTTCCTTTTGGCTTTCTGCTTCAGGGGTCGCCACAGCGAATCATCTGCCTCCATCTCACCCTATCCTTTGCATCTTCTCTTACACCAACGACCTTCATGTCCTCCTTCACCACATCGATGAATTGTCTCTTTGGTCTTCCTCTAGGCCTTTTGCCTGGTAGTTCCAGCCTCAGCATCCTATTACCAATATACTCACTATCCCTTCTCTGTACATGTCCAAACCATCTCAATCTAGCCTCTCTGACTTTGTCTCCAAAACGTCTTACATGTGTTGTCCCTCTGATGTGCTCATTCCTGATCCTATCCATCCTCGTTACTCCCAAAGAGAACCTCAACATTTTCATCTCTGCTACCTCCATCTCTGCCTCCTGTCTTTTCCCCAGGGCCACTGTTTCTAACCCATACAACATTGTTGGCGTCAACACCGTCTTGTACACTTTTTCCTTTCATTCTTGCTGATCGGACACTTTTCTCCAACCTGCCTGCACACGCTTCTTCACCTCTTTTCCACACTCTCCATTGCTCTGGATTGTTGAGCCTAAGTACTTGAAATCCTCCACCTTCCTTATCTCTGCTCCCCGTAATCTCACCGTTCCTCTTGGTCCCTTGTCATTCATGCACATGTATTCTGTCTTACTGAGGCTAATCTTCATTCCCCTCCTTTCCAGGGCATACCTCCACCTCTCTAGATTTTCCTGCACTTGTTCTCTGCTCTCACTACAGATCACAATGTCATCTGCAAACATCATAGTCCATGGGGAATCTTGTCTAACCTCGCCTGTCAGCCTGTCCATCACCATAGCAAACAAGAAGGGGCTGAGAGCTGACCCTTGATGCAGTCCCACCTCCACCTTGAACTCTTGTGTCACACCGACAGCACACCTCACCACTGTCTTACATCTCTCATACATGTCCTGCACCACTCTAACGTACTTCTCTGCCACTCCAGACTTCCTCATGCAATACCACAGTTCTTCTTTCGGCACCCTGTCATATGCTTTCTCCAGATCCACAAAGGCACAATGCAGCTCCCTCTGACCTTCTCTGTACTTCTCCATTAACATCCTCAAGGCAAACACTGCATCTGTGGTGCTCTTTCTTGGCATGAAACCAAACTGTTGTTCACAAATGCTGACCTCTGCCCTTAGTCTAGCTTCCACTATTCTTTCCCATAACTTCATCGTATGGCTCATCAACTTTATCCCTCTGGAGTTGCCACAACTGTGCACGTCTCCCTTGTTCTTAAAAATGGGCACCAGCACACTTCTCCTCCATTCCTCTGGCATCCTCTCACTCTCCAAGACCTTGTTAAATGTTCTTGTCAGAAAATCTACTGCTACCTCTCCTAGACACTTCCATACCTCCACCGGTATGTCATCAGGACCAACTGCCTTTCCATTCTTAATCCTCTTCAATGCCCTCCTCACTTCACCCTTACTAATCTTTGCTACTTCCTGGTCCTCAACAGTCACCTCTTCTACTTTTTTTCTCTCTCATTTTCCTCATTCATCAGCTCTTCAAAGTACTCTTTCCATCTTCCCAGCACACTTCTGTCATCAGTCAATACATTTCCCTCTCTGTCCTTTATCAATCTAACTTGCTGCACGTCCTTCCCATCTCTATTTCTCTGCTGTGCCAACCTGTATAAATCCTTTTCTCCCTCCTTACTTTCCAACCGAGCATACAAGTCATCAAACGCGCTCTGTTTGGCCTTTGACACTGCTACCTTTGCCTTATGCTGTGTCTCCCTGTACTCCTGTTTACTCTCTTCGGTTTTCTCAATGTCCCACTTCTTCTTGGCTAATCTCTTCCTTTGTACACACTCCTGCACTTCCTCATTCCACCACCAAGTCTCCTTATCTACTTTCCTTCCAGATGACACACCAAGTATTCTCCTACCTGTCTCCCTGATCACATTAGCTGTAGTTGTCCAGTCATCTGGAAGCACTTCCTGACCACCCAAAGCCTGTTTCAACCCCTCCTTGAACACAACCTGACACTCTTCCTTTTTCAACTTCCACCACTTTGTCTTCTGCTCTGCCTTTGCCTTCTTCACCTTCCTCACCATCCTATGCTGTTTGGCAACACTCTCACCCGCTACTACTCTGCAGTCACTGACTTCCTTTAAATTACATCGCCTGCCCAAGATGTAGTCTACCTGTGTGCTCCTATCTCCGCTTTTATAAGTCACCCTATGCTCCTGTCTCTTCTGGAAGAAAGTATTTACCACAGCTATTTCCATCCTTTTTGCAAAATCTACCAACATCTGTCCTTCTGCGTTCCTGTCCTGGATACCAAACCTGCCCATCACTTCCTTGTCCCTTCTGTTGCCTGCACCAACATGTCCATTGAACCAATGAGCACTCTTTCACCTCTGGGGGTACTCTGCATCACTTCATCTAACTCGCTCCAGAATCTCTCCTTCTCTTCTAGCTCACATCCTGCCTGTGGGGCATAAGCACTGACAACATTGGCCATCACACCTTTAATTTCTAACTTGAGACTCATCACTCTGTCTGACACTCTTTTCACTTCTAGAACATTCCTGGCAAACTCCTCCAAGATGACTCCTACTCCTTTTCTCTTCCCATCCACACCGTGATAAAACAGCTTAAACCATGCTTCTAGCCTTGCGACCTTTCCACCTGGTCTCCTGAACACACAGTATGTCCACCTTCCTCCTCTACATCATGTCAGCCAGCTCTCTACCTTTTCCTGTCATAGTTCCAACATTCAAAGTCCCCAGTCTCAGTCCTAGACTCATGCCTTTCCTCTTCTCTCTCTGCCTACGGACACGCCTCCCGCCTCTCCGTCTTCGACCAACAGTAGTCCAATTTCCATCAGCACCCTGTTGGTTGACGGCACTGATGGCGGTCGTTGTTAACCCGGGCCTCGACCGATCCGGTATGTGATTCTTTCTTGTGATTCGCGTAGTTTATTTGGCATTTGTTTTATGCCGGATGCCCTTCCTGACGCAACCCTCTGCATTTATCCGGGCTTGGGACCGGCGTGAGGGAGAGACACCGGTTTGTGCCCCTCCCTCACGGCTGCATTCAGATTTTAAAGCAGTCAATTAGCAGCAACTTCACTGATGGCTTTCCAAAATCCACAGCACGAGACCTTATTAGCAGGAAAAGGTGTATGCGCAGTGTTCAGGGAACAATGTTGTACTTTTATTCCAAACAACACTGCATCAGATGGAAGTCTAACACTAGCAATAGAAGGCCTAAAATCTCTTAATAAAAAGATGAAAGAACGTTCGGGGGTAGATACATCCATGTGGGACTCGTGGTTCAGTGTGTTCAGAAAATATAGTACCCTTGTATCATCTGTATTAAAATCTGTAGTTTTTGCAGCTTTTTTTACACTCTGTGGTTGTTGTGTTCCATGCTGAATCGACTCATCGTCACTGACCTGGGTTTTAAGATCCTGAATGCTACTAAGAAAGATGACATTACTGTCTGAATGTAAACAGTTCTGAATGAAATTAATGAATTTATTAATCTAAAATCTGTTTGGAGTGAGTAAGTGATATCTTTTGTTTGAGCTGTGATAAACAGGAGGGAAATGTTGGAATAATTGTATGAATTACCAGAGCTTTAACCTGTTTTGTTACTCCAAGTATAAATGTTGGAAACTGCTCGTTGAGGTATTTTGCAGAAACATCTCTATCTCCATGGGAGGCAGCCGAGTGGACACGACCTTGAAGTTCTCACACAACAACAGGATGACTCCCTAACTGCAGCTGGATAGAGAGCTGAAATGAACATTCTAAACTAGACAAAGTAGATAAGCATAGAACAATGATGAAGGTCATGATGCTGCTTCACATGCACCCCTCGCCTTTAGGAAATCAATATGACATGTGTAACTAGAAATCACCCTGAAGGAATAAAAGAGGTTCTCGGTCAGGTTTCAAGCCAGAGCAGCTAGGAGACTTGTAATAGGCTATGAATCCGACTGCTCTCCTCATATGACAATGAACTTGACTCTCTGTGTCTCCTTCCTAATGAGTGTGTGCGTGTTGATTTAGAACCCGACAGGTGGCGAGGGTAGAATTCAGAGCGCTCACGGTATCGTTTCACGTGGAAGATCACTCCGCTGTTACGGCCGAAGCTGCGGGGCTAAGCGGCGGGCGGAGATTTTGCGCCTCGTGGTCTCATTGTTTGATACTTCGGCATTAACATGGCGGTAGCGACCACGCCGCCGCCTTTTGGCTCATACCGGCTTCAAACGGTGGTACGCTTGCAAGAATTCTCTTCTGCCGCTTCTGGTTTTGGCGGCGAGGACAGAATTCCGAGCAACCATGGCTTCGCCTGTGTTGCGTATGCCTCGGCCGAGCCGAGGGCTGAAGCGGCGAGGCGAAGGAGAATAGGTCCTTCCGCCTTTATAAAAATATATAAAGTGTTCTAATGCCCCACGGGAAGTATTTTAAAGATAATGAGTGAATATTGTGCACAAATAACGCAAGCCTTTTGTGCGACATTTCGGTGCAATGCGCACCTTCAGGCGCCTGGATTGCACTTTCAAACGAATACGAGAAAAGTGGAAATAGTAGAATAAACGATTAATCGCAAAGGTGGTGATATGGAAAAGTTAAATAACACTTTAAAGGTGTTTTGAGAGCTACTTAGCTTGATGTTGCTGCGAGGCGGTGCTCGAGGTCATTGGCGATGGGTGACTGAATGTGGGCACCCTCCCTCCACCACCCGTTTTTAGAAAGGTTTTTTGGGGGAAGGGGTTTTGGGAAAGAAACCTGTTTTCAAAGAGAATAAACATGTTTTATCTTTTAATCGTGATGTTCTAACGAGGTGGCATGGTTAGGGATTTTATCGATATTGTCCTCCGTCTCTCTGGTGTAGGAGAATTTGTATGGTTGGAAGGGGACCAGATGGCTAGTGACCGGGGCGTCCGAACTGGCGAAAGGGAGGCTCAGGCTGGTTAGGATGAGATCTTGGGGAAGCCGAGAGGCTAGCCTAAGAGTCGGGGTCCCCAGTGTGCACCGGTGTGCCCCGTTGTGCACGGTCCTTCCCCCACGCCATTCAGACCCCCAGGAACCAGCCATCCACGAAGCAAGTTGACCCTCAGCCATAGGTTGGGGTTGAGTCAGGCTTTGGGCAATTTCAAGTTTGGTCATTGATGAGAAGTGAAGTGCATTTGGGTTAAGTAGAAGGGGATAATGGGGTGTGCTCCTCTAGGTTATCCAGCAGAGGGCAGGCAAAAGCCACGGGAATGGGGCCTGGGCCGAGGTTTGGGTTAGGGGCTAGAGGTTAGGCAAGATGTTAGGCTAGCCCTCCTGCTTCCCTAAGAGCCAGGGTCCCCAGTGTACACCGGTGCGCCTGCTATGCACGGTCCTTCCCCACGCCATTCGGACCCTCCGAAGCCAGCCATCCAGGAAGCAAGCTTCCCCTCAGTCATAGGTTGGGGCCGAGCCAGGCCTAGGGCAACCTCGAGTTCGGTCATCAGTGGGGAGGTGTAAGGTTGGGGTTAGGAGCTAGAGGTTGGGGTTGGGGTCGGGGTGTAGGGTTGGGGTTAGGGGCTAGAGGTTAGGGTTGGGGTCAGGGCCGGGGTTTCGGTTTGGAGCTCCCGGTTTGGGGCTTGGGTCAGGCTCAGTTAGGCTGAGATGTTCGGGGAGCCAAAAGGCTAGCCTGAGAATCAGGGTCCCCGGTGTGTACCCGCGCGTCCCGCCGTGCCCGGTCCTCACCCCACGTCATTCGGATTCCCCCATGGATCCATCATCCACGAAGTAGTCCCGGGGGTTTAAGCTAGGGAGGTTTCCTCTATAAGAGATAAGTACTTACCTAGAGGAGGGAAAAAGGGAGGTCTGGTGTGTTTCATTGAGTCCTGTAGGATGTGTTGTGTCCAATTTTTTGACCCATGCGGCCTCTCTTTTCATTCTTTCTCTCCAGGTCCACGAAGGATCAGCCTGTAGGCCTGTCACGGACATTGCCCCTGGTCCGTGTGAGGTGAAGTGTTTGTAGAGATGTCTGTTTAAATGTTTCCGTCGAACTATGTTGTACCTGTGTTGATTCATTCTGGTTGCGATGGTGTTTCGTGTCTGGCCCACATATTGTAGTCCGCAGATGGCACAGGTTATGACATAGATGCAATTCTTTGTAAGGGGACTTATGCCGGGGTCTGCCTTGAATAGTTGTTTTGTTTTGTGGTTTCTTGGGGTTGGGGGGTTTTGGGGTTGGGGGTTAGGGGGGGTTAGGATAAGGGGTTAAGTTAGGGGGTTAGGATAAGGGGTTGGGGGGTTAGGTTGGGGTTAAGGAGGGGTTTTGGGGTTTTGGGGTTAGGTTAGGTTAAAGAAATGTTAGGTTAGGGGTTAGGGTTAGGGTTATAGGTTAGGGGTTAGGTCAGGTTAGGTGGTTAGGTTAGGTTAGGTTAGGTGGTTAAGGTCAGGTGTTAGGTCAGGTTAGGTCAGGTCAGGTCAGTTAAGGGTCAGGGTTAGGTCAGTCAGGTTGAGGCTGAGGGTTAGGTTAGGTTAAAATAGGTTAAATAAATAGGTTAGGTTAGGGGTTAGGTTAGGCTAAATAGGAAATAGGTTAGGTTAGGTTAGGTTAGGGGGTTAGGTTAGGTTAGGTTAGGTTAGGCTAGGGTTGTGTTAGGTTAGGCCAGGTTAGGTTAGGCTAAATAGGCCAGGCCAGGTTAGGTTAGGCCAGGTTGGGGTTAGGCTGGGCCAGGCCTAAATAGGCCAGGCCAGGCCAGGCCAGGCCAGGCCAGGCCAGGCTAGGCTGGGGGCCAGGCCAAATAGGCCAGGCCAGGCCAGGCCAGGCCAGGCCAGGCCAGGCCAGGCCAGGCCAGGCCAGGCCAGGCCAGGCCAGGCCAGGCCAGGCCAGGCCAGGCCAGTGCCAGGGCCAGGCCAGGCCAGGCCAGGCTGGCCAGGCCAGGCCAGGCCAGGCCAGGCCAGGCCAGGCCAGGCTAGGCCAGGCCAGGCCAGGCCAGGCCAGGCCAGGGCCAGGAAGGCCAGGTTAGGTTAGGCTAGGCCAGGCCAGGCTGGCCAGGCCAGGCCAGGCCAGGTTAGGCTAAAGTTAGGCTAGGCCAGGGTTAGGCCAGGCTGTGGCTTGTGCCAGGCCAGGCCAGGTTAGGCCAGGCCAGGCCAGGCTAGGCCAGATAGGCCAGGCCAGGCTGTGCGGGGCCAGGCCAGGCCAGGCCAGGCCAGGCCAGGTCAGGCCAGGCCAGGCCAGGTCAGGCCAGGCCAGGCCAGGCCAGGCCAGGCCAGGCCAGGCCAGGCCAGGCCAGGCCAGGCCAGGCCAGGCCAGGCCAGGCCAGGCCAGGCCAGGCCAGGCCAGGCCAGGCCAGGCCAGGCCAGGCCAGGCCAGGCCAGGCCAGGCCAGGCCAGGCCAGGCCAGGCCAGGCCAGGCCAGGCCAGGCCAGGCCAGGCCAGGCCAGGCCAGGCCAGCCAGGCCAGGCCAGGCCAGGCCAGGCCAGGCCAGGCCAGGCCAGGCCAGGCCAGGCCAGGCCAGGCCAGGCCAGGCCAGGCCAGCCAGGCCAGGCCAGGCCAGGCCAGGCCAGGCCAGGCCAGGCCAGGCCAGGCCAGGCCAGCCAGGCCAGGCCAGGCCAGGCCAGGCCAGGCCAGCCAGGCCAGGCCAGGCCAGGCCAGGCCAGCCAGGCCAGGCCAGGCCAGGCCAGGCCAGGCCAGGCCAGGCCAGGCCAGGCCAGGCCAGGCCAGGCCAGGCCAGGCCAGGCCAGGCCAGGCCAGGCCAGGCCAGGCCAGGCCAGGCCAGGCCAGGCCAGGCCAGGCCAGGCCAGGCCAGGCCAGGCCAGGCCAGGCCAGGCCAGGCCAGGCCAGCCAGGCCAGGCCAGGCCAGGCCAGGCCAGGCCAGGCCAGGCTGTGCCAGGCCAGGCCAGGCCAGGCCAGCCAGGCCAGGCCAGGCCAGGCCAGGCCAGGCCAGGCCAGGCCAGGCCAGGCCAGGCCAGGCCAGGCCAGGCCAGGCCAGGCCAGGCCAGGCCAGGCCAGGCCAGGCCAGGCCAGGCCAGGCCAGGCCAGGCCAGGCCAGGCCAGGCCAGGCCAGGCCAGGCCAGGCCAGGCCAGGCCAGGCCAGGCCAGGCCAGGCCAGGCCAGGCCAGGCCAGGCCAGGCCAGGCCAGGCCAGGCCAGGCCAGGCCAGGCCAGGCCAGGCCAGGCCAGGCCAGGCCAGGCCAGGCCAGGCCAGGCCAGGCCAGGCCAGGCCAGGCCAGGCCAGGCCAGGCCAGGCCAGGGCCAG
The DNA here is from genome assembly GCA_024760905.1 of Plotosus lineatus. NCBI lineage: Eukaryota > Metazoa > Chordata > Actinopteri > Siluriformes > Plotosidae > Plotosus > Plotosus lineatus. The sequence continues at coordinate 73,933,579 of CM045731.1, forward strand.
GCCAGGCCAGGCCAGGCCAGGCCAGGCCAGGCCAGGCCAGGCCAGGCCAGGCCAGGCCAGGCCAGGCCAGGCCAGGCCAGGCCAGGCCAGGCCAGGCCAGGCCAGGCCAGGCCAGGCCAGGCCAGGCCAGGCCAGGCCAGGCCAGGCCAGGCCAGGCCAGGCTGTGCCAGGCCAGGCCAGGCCAGGCCAGGCCAGGCCAGGCCAGGCCAGGCCAGGCCAGGCCAGGCCAGGCCAGGCCAGGCCAGGCCAGGCTGTGCCAGGCCAGGCCAGGCCAGGCCAGGCCAGGCCAGGCCAGGCTGTGCCAGGCTGTGCCAGGCCAGGCCAGGCCAGGCCAGGCCAGGCCAGGCCAGGCCAGGCCAGGCCAGGCCAGGCCAGGCCAGGCCAGGCCAGGCCAGGCCAGGCCAGGCCAGGCCAGGCCAGGCTGTGGCCAGGCCAGGCCAGGCCAGGCCAGGCCAGGCCAGGCCAGGCCAGGCCAGGCCAGGCCAGGCCAGGCCAGGCCAGGCCAGGCCAGGCCAGGCCAGGCCAGGCCAGGCCAGGCCAGGCCAGGCCAGGCCAGGCCAGGCCAGGCCAGGCCAGGCCAGGCCAGGCCAGGCCAGGCCAGGCCAGGCCAGGCCAGGCCAGGCCAGGCCAGGCCAGGCCAGGCCAGGCCAGGCCAGGCCAGGCCAGGCCAGGCCAGGCCAGGCCAGGCCAGGCCAGGCCAGGCCAGGCCAGGCCAGGCCAGGCCAGGCCAGGCCAGGCCAGGCCAGGCCAGGCCAGGCCAGGCCAGGCCAGGCCAGGCCAGGCCAGGCCAGGCCAGGCCAGGCCAGGCCAGGCCAGGCCAGGCCAGGCCAGGCCAGGCCAGGCCAGGCCAGGCCAGGCCAGGCCAGGCCAGGCCAGGCCAGGCCAGGCCAGGCCAGCCAGGCCAGGCCAGGCCAGGCCAGGCCAGGCCAGGCCAGGCCAGGCCAGGCCAGGCCAGGCCAGGCCAGGCCAGGCCAGGCCAGGCCAGGCCAGGCCAGGCCAGGCCAGGCCAGGCCAGGCCAGGCCAGGCCAGGCCAGGCCAGGCCAGGCCAGGCCAGGCCAGGCCAGGCCAGGCCAGGCCAGGCCAGGCCAGGCCAGGCCAGGCCAGGCCAGGCCAGGCCAGGCCAGGCCAGGCTGGCCAGGCCAGTGCCAGGCCAGGCCAGGCTGTGCCAGGCCAGGCCAGGCCAGGCCAGGCCAGGCCAGGCCAGGCCAGGCCAGGCCAGGCCAGGCCAGGCCAGGCCAGGCCAGCTGTGGCCAGGCCAGGCCAGGCCAGGCCAGGCCAGGCCAGGCCAGGCCAGGCCAGGCCAGGCCAGGCCAGGCCAGGCCAGGCCAGGCCAGGCCAGGCCAGGCCAGGCCAGGCCAGGCCAGGCCAGGCCAGGCCAGGCCAGGCCAGGCCAGGCCAGGCCAGGCCAGGCCAGCCAGGCCAGGCCAGGCCAGGCCAGGCCAGGCCAGGCCAGGCCAGGCCAGGCCAGGCCAGGCCAGTTGTGCCAGGCCAGGCCAGGCCAGGCCAGGCCAGGCCAGGCCAGCTGTGCAGGCCAGGCCAGGCCAGGCCAGGCCAGGCCAGGCCAGGCCAGGCCAGGCCAGGCCAGGCCAGGCCAGGCCAGGCCAGGCCAGGCCAGGCCAGGCCAGGCCAGGCCAGGCCAGGCCAGGCCAGGCCAGGCCAGGCCAGGCCAGGCCAGGCCAGGCCAGGCCAGGCCAGGCCAGGCCAGGCCAGGCCAGGCCAGGCCAGGCCAGGCCAGGCCAGGCCAGGCCAGGCCAGGCCAGGCCAGGCCAGGCCAGGCCAGGCCAGGCCAGGCCAGGCCAGGCCAGGCCAGGCCAGGCCAGGCCAGGCCAGGCCAGGCCAGGCCAGGCCAGGCCAGGCCAGGCCAGGCCAGGCCAGGCCAGGCCAGGCCAGGCCAGGCCAGGCCAGGCCAGGCCAGGCCAGGCCAGGCCAGGCCAGGCCAGGCCAGGCCAGGCCAGGCCAGGCCAGGCCAGGCCAGGCCAGCCAGGCCAGGCCAGGCCAGGCCAGGCCAGGCCAGGCCAGGCCAGGCCAGGCCAGGCCAGGCCAGGCCAGGCCAGGCCAGGCCAGGCCAGGCCAGGCCAGGCCAGGCCAGGCCAGGCCAGGCCAGGCCAGGCCAGGCCAGGCCAGGCCAGGCCAGGCCAGGCCAGGCCAGGCCAGGCCAGGCTGTGCCAGGCCAGGCCAGGCCAGGCCAGGCCAGGCCAGGCCAGGCCAGGCCAGGCCAGGCCAGGCCAGGCCAGGCCAGGCCAGGCCAGGCCAGGCCAGGCCAGGCCAGGCCAGGCCAGGCCAGCCAGGCCAGGCCAGGCCAGGCCAGGCCAGGCCAGGCCAGGCCAGGCCAGGCCAGGCCAGGCCAGGCCAGGCCAGGCCAGGCCAGGCCAGGCCAGGCCAGGCCAGGCCAGGCCAGGCCAGGCCAGGCCAGGCCAGGCCAGGCTGTGCTGTGCTGTGCTGTGCCAGGCCAGTGCTGTGCCAGGCTGTGCTGTGCTGTGCTGGGCCAGGCCAGGCCAGGCCAGGCCAGGCCAGGCCAGGCCAGGCCAGGCCAGGCCAGGCCAGGCCAGCTGTGCTGTGCTGTGCTGTGCTGTGCTGTGCTGTGCCAGGCCAGGCCAGGCCAGGCCAGGCCAGGCTGTGCCAGGCCAGGCCAGGCCAGGCCAGGCCAGGCCAGGCCAGGCCAGGCCAGGCCAGGCCAGGCCAGGCCAGGCCAGGCCAGGCCAGGCCAGGCCAGGCCAGGCCAGGCCAGGCCAGGCCAGGCCAGGCCAGGCCAGGCCAGGCCAGGCCAGGCCAGGCCAGGCCAGGCCAGGCCAGGCCAGGCCAGGCCAGGCCAGGCCAGGCCAGGCCAGGCCAGGCCAGGCCAGGCCAGGCCAGGCCAGGCCAGGCCAGGCCAGGCCAGGCCAGGCCAGGCCAGGCCAGGCCAGGCCAGGCCAGGCCAGGCCAGGCCAGGCCAGGCCAGGCCAGGCCAGGCCAGGCCAGGCCAGGCCAGGCCAGGCCAGGCCAGGCCAGGCCAGGCCAGGCCAGGCCAGGCCAGGCCAGGCCAGGCCAGGCCAGGCCAGGCCAGGCCAGGCCAGGCCAGGCCAGGCCAGGCCAGGCCAGGCCAGGCCAGGCCAGGCCAGGCCAGGCCAGGCCAGGCCAGGCCAGGCCAGGCCAGGCCAGGCCAGGCCAGGCCAGGCCAGGCCAGGCCAGGCCAGGCCAGGCCAGGCCAGGCCAGGCCAGGCCAGGCCAGGCCAGGCCAGGGCCAGGCCAGGCCAGGCCAGGCCAGGCCAGGCCAGGCCAGGCCAGGCCAGGCCAGGCCAGGCCAGGCCAGGCCAGGCCAGGCCAGGCCAGGCCAGGCCAGGCCAGGCCAGGCCAGGCCAGGCCAGGCCAGGCCAGGCCAGGCCAGGCTGTGCTGTGCCAGGCCAGGCCAGGCCAGGCCAGGCCAGGCCAGGCCAGGCCAGGCCAGGCCAGGCCAGGCCAGGCCAGGCCAGGCCAGGCCAGGCCAGGCCAGGCCAGGCCAGGCCAGGCCAGGCCAGGCCAGGCCAGGCCAGGCCAGGCCAGGCCAGGCCAGGCCAGGCCAGGCCAGGCCAGGCCAGGCTGTGCCAGGCCAGGCCAGGCCAGGCCAGGCCAGGCCAGGCCAGGCCAGGCCAGGCCAGGCTGTGCCAGGCCAGGCCAGGCCAGGCCAGGCCAGGCCAGGCCAGGCCAGGCCAGGCCAGGCCAGGCCAGGCCAGGCCAGGCCAGGCCAGGCCAGGCCAGGCCAGGCCAGGCCAGGCCAGGCCAGGCCAGGCCAGGCCAGGCCAGGCCAGGCCAGGCCAGGCCAGGCCAGGCCAGGCCAGGCCAGGCCAGGCCAGGCCAGGCCAGGCCAGGCCAGGCCAGGCCAGGCCAGGCCAGGCCAGGCCAGGCCAGGCCCAGGCTGTGCTGTGCCAGGCTGTGCTGTGCTGTGCTGTGCTGTGCTGTGCTGTGCCAGTGCTGTGCTGTGCCAGGCTGTGCTGTGCTGTGCTGTGCTGTGCTGTGCTGTGCTGTGCTGTGCCAGGCTGTGCTGTGCTGTGCTGTGCCAGGCCAGGCCAGGCCAGGCCAGGCCAGGCCAGGCCAGGCCAGGCCAGGCTTGTGCTGTGCCAGGCCAGGCTGTGCTGTGCTGTGCCAGGCCAGGCCAGGCTGTGCCAGGCCAGGCCAGGCCAGGCCAGGCCAGGCCAGGCCAGGCCAGGCCAGGCCAGGCCAGGCCAGGCCAGGCCAGGCCAGGCCAGGCCAGGCCAGGCCAGGCCAGGCCAGGCCAGGCCAGGCCAGGCCAGGCCAGGCCAGGCCAGGCCAGGCCAGGCCAGGCCAGGCCAGGCCAGGCCAGGCCAGGCCAGGCCAGGCCAGGCCAGGCCAGGCCAGGCCAGGCCAGGCCAGGCCAGGCCAGGCCAGGCCAGGCCAGGCCAGGCCAGGCCAGGCCAGGCCAGGCCAGGCCAGGCCAGGCCAGGCCAGGCCAGGCCAGGCCAGGCCAGGCCAGGCCAGGCCAGGCCAGGCCAGGCCAGGCCAGGCCAGGCCAGGCCAGGCCAGGCCAGGCTGTGGCCAGGCCAGGCCAGGCTAGGCCAGCTCAGGCAGGCCAGGCCAGGCCAGGCCAGGCCAGGCTAGGCCAGGGCCAGGCCAGGCTAGGCTAGGCCAGGCCAGGCTAGGCCAGGCTAGGCCAGGCCAGGTGCTGTGCTGTGCCAGCTGTGCCAGGCCAGGCCAGGCCAGGCTTGTGCTGTGCTGTGCTGTGCCAGGCCAGGCCAGGCCAGGCTGTGCTGTGCCAGGCTGTGCCAGGCCAGGCTGTGCTGTGCCAGGCCAGGCCAGGCTGTGCCAGGCCAGGCCAGGCCAGGCCAGGCCAGGCCAGGCCAGGCCAGGCCAGGCCAGGCCAGGCCAGGCCAGGCCAGGCCAGGCCAGGCCAGGCCAGGCCAGGCCAGGCCAGGCCAGGCCAGGCCAGGCCAGGCCAGGCCAGGCCAGGCCAGGCCAGGCCAGGCCAGGCCAGGCCAGGCCAGGCCAGGCCAGGCCAGGCCAGGCCAGGCTGTACAGGCCAGGCCAGGCCAGGCCAGGCCAGGCCAGGCCAGGCCAGGCCAGGCCAGGCCAGGCCAGGCCAGGCCAGGCCAGGCCAGGCCAGGCCAGGCCAGGCCAGGCCAGGCCAGGCCAGGCCAGGCCAGGCCAGGCCAGGCCAGTCAGGCCAGGCCAGGCCAGGCCAGGCCAGGCCAGGCCAGGCCAGGCCAGGCCAGGCCAGGGCCAGGCCAGGCCAGGCCAGGCCAGGCCAGGCCAGGCCAGGCCAGGCCAGGCCAGGCCAGGCCAGGCCAGGCCAGGCCAGGGCCAGGCCAGGCCAGGCCAGGCTAGGCCAGGCCAGGCCAGGCCAGGCTAGGCAGGCCAGGCCAGGCTAGGCTGTGCCAGGCCAGGCTGTGCCAGGCTCAGGCCAGGCTAGGCCAGGCCAGGCCAGGCCAGGCTGTCAGGCCAGGCCAGGCCAGGCTAGGCCAGGCCAGGCCAGGCTGTGCTGTGCCAGGCCAGGCCAGGCCAGGCCAGGCCAGGCCAGGCCAGGCCAGGCCAGGCCAGGCCAGGCCAGGCCAGGCCAGGCCAGGCCAGGCCAGGCCAGGCCAGGCCAGGCCAGGCCAGGCTGTGCTGTGCCAGGCCAGGCCAGGCCAGGCCAGGCCAGGCCAGGCCAGGCCAGGCCAGGCCAGGCCAGGCCAGGCCAGGCCAGGCCAGGCCAGGCCAGGCCAGGCCAGGCCAGGCCAGGCCAGGCCAGGCCAGGCCAGGCCAGGCCAGGCCAGGCCAGGCCAGGCCAGGCCAGGCCAGGCCAGGCCAGGCCAGGCCAGGCCAGGCCAGGCCAGGCCAGGCCAGGCCAGGCCAGGCCAGGCCAGGCCAGGCCAGGCCAGGCCAGGCCAGGCCAGGCCAGGCCAGGCCAGGCCAGGCCAGGCCAGGCCAGGCCAGGCCAGGCCAGGCCAGGCCAGGCCAGGCCAGGCCAGGCCAGGCCAGGCCAGGCCAGGCCAGGCCAGGCCAGGCCAGGCCAGGCCAGGCCAGGCCAGGCCAGGCTCAGGCCAGGCCAGGCCAGGCCAGGCCAGGCCAGGCCAGGCCAGGCTAGGCTAGGCCAGGCCAGGCCAGGCCAGCTGTGCCAGGCCAGGCCAGGCCAGGCCAGGCCAGGCCAGGCCAGGCCAGGCCAGGCCAGGCCAGGCCAGGCCAGGCCAGGCCAGGCCAGGCCAGGCCAGGTTGTAGCTAGTGCTGTGCTGGCTAGGCCAGGCTGTGCTGTGCTGTGCTGTGCTGTGCTGTGCCAGGCCAGTGCTGTGCTGTGCCAGGCCAGGCCAGGCCAGGCCAGGCCAGGCCAGGCCAGGCCAGGCCAGGCCAGGCCAGGCCAGGCCAGGCCAGGCCAGGCCAGGCCAGGCCAGGCCAGGCCAGGCCAGGCCAGCTGCCAGGCCAGGCCAGGCCAGGCCAGGCCAGGCCAGGCCAGGCCAGGCCAGGCCAGGCCAGGCCAGGCTGTGCCAGGCCAGGCCAGGCCAGGCCAGGCCAGGCCAGGCCAGGCCAGGCCAGGCCAGGCCAGGGCCAGGCCAGGCCAGGCCAGGCCAGGCCAGGCCAGGCTGTGCCAGGCCAGGCCAGGCCAGGCCAGGCCAGGCCAGGCCAGGCCAGGCCAGGCCAGGCCAGGCCAGGCCAGGCCAGGCCAGGCCAGGCCAGGCCAGGCCAGGCCAGGCCAGGCCAGGCCAGGCCAGGCCAGGCCAGGCCAGGCCAGGCCAGGCCAGGCCAGGCCAGGCCAGGCCAGGCCAGGCCAGGCCAGGCCAGGCCAGGCCAGGCCAGGCCAGGCCAGGCTCAGGCCAGGCCAGGCCAGGCCAGGCCCAGGCCAGGCCAGGCCAGGCCAGGCCAGGCCAGGCCAGGCCAGGCCAGGCCAGGCCAGGCCAGGCCAGGCCAGGCCAGGCCAGGCCAGGCCAGGCCAGGCCAGGCCAGGCCAGGCCAGGCCAGGCCAGGCCAGGCCAGCCAGGCCAGGCCAGGCCAGGCCAGGCCAGGCCAGGCCAGGCCAGGCCAGGCCAGGCCAGGCCAGGCCAGGCCAGGCCAGGCCAGGCCAGGCCAGGCCAGGCCAGGCCAGGCCAGGCCAGGCCAGGCCAGGCCAGGCCAGGCCAGGCCAGGCCAGGCCAGGCCAGGCCAGGCCAGGCCAGGCCAGGCCAGGCCAGGCCAGGCCAGGCCAGGCCAGGCCAGGCCAGGCTGTGCCAGGCCAGGCCAGGCCAGGCCAGGCCAGGCCAGGCCAGGCCAGGCCAGGCCAGGCCAGGCCAGGCCAGGCCAGGCCAGGCCAGGCCAGGCCAGGCCAGGCCAGGCCAGGCCAGGCCAGGCCAGGCCAGGCCAGGCCAGGCCAGGCCAGGCCAGGCCAGGCCAGGCCAGGCCAGGCCAGGCCAGGCCAGGCCAGGCTGTGCCAGGCCAGGCCAGGCCAGGCCAGGCCAGGCCAGGCCAGGCCAGGCCAGGCCAGGCCAGGCCAGGCCAGGCCAGGCCAGGCCAGGCCAGGCCAGGCCAGGCCAGGCCAGGCCAGGCCAGGCCAGGCCAGGCCAGGCCAGGCCAGGCCAGGCCAGGCCAGGCCAGGCCAGGCCAGGCCAGGCCAGGCCAGGCCAGGCCAGGCCAGGCCAGGCCAGGCCAGGCCAGGCCAGGCCAGGCCAGGCCAGGCCAGGCCAGGCCAGGCCAGGCCAGGCCAGGCTGTGCCAGTGCCAGGCTGTGCCAGGCAGTGCTGTGCTGTGCTGTGCCAGGCTGTGCCAGTGCCAGGCCAGGCCAGGCCAGGCCAGTGCTGGCCAGGCCAGGCCAGGCCAGGCTGTGCTGTGCTGTGCCAGGCCAGGCCAGGCTTGTGCCAGGCCAGGCTGTGCTGTGCCAGGCCAGGCTGTGCTGTGCCAGGCCAGGCCAGGCCAGGCTGTGCCAGGCCAGGCCAGGCCAGGCCAGGCCAGGCCAGGCCAGGCCAGGCCAGGCCAGGCCAGGCCAGGCCAGGCCAGGCCAGGCCAGGCCAGGCCAGGCCAGGCCAGGCCAGGCCAGGCCAGGCCAGGCCAGGCCAGGCCAGGCCAGGCCAGGCCAGGCCAGGCCAGGCCAGGCCAGGCCAGGCCAGGCCAGGCCAGGCCAGGCCAGGCCAGGCCAGGCCAGGCCAGGCCAGGCCAGGCCAGGCCAGGCCAGGCCAGGCCAGGCCAGGCCAGGCCAGGCCAGGCCAGGCCAGGCCAGGCCAGGCCAGGCCAGGCCAGGCCAGGCCAGGCCAGGCCAGGCCAGGCCAGGCCAGGCCAGGCCAGGCCAGGCCAGGCCAGGCCAGGCCAGGCCAGGCCAGGCCAGGCCAGGCTAGGCCAGGCCAGGCTAGGCCAGGCCAGGCCAGGCCAGGCCAGGCCAGGCTAGGCCAGGCCAGGCCAGGCCAGGCCAGGCCAGGCCAGGCCAGGCCAGGCCAGGCCAGGCCAGGCCAGGCCAGGCCAGGCCAGGCCAGGCCAGGCTGTGCTGTGCCAGGCCAGGCCAGGCCAGGCCAGGCCAGGCCAGGCTGTGCTGTGCCAGGCCAGGCCAGGCCAGGCCAGTGCTGTGCTGTGCCAGGCCAGGCCAGGCCAGGCCAGGCCAGGCCAGGCTGTGCCAGTGCCAGGCCAGCCAGTGGCCAGGCCAGGCCAGGCCAGGCCAGGCCAGGCCAGGCCAGGCCAGGCCAGGCCAGGCCAGGCCAGGCCAGGCCAGGCTGTGCCAGGCCAGGCCAGGCCAGGCCAGGCCAGGCCAGGCTGTGCCAGGCCAGGCCAGGCCAGGCCAGGCCAGGCCAGGCCAGGCCAGGCCAGGCCAGGCCAGGCCAGGCCAGGCCAGGCCAGGCCAGGCCAGGCCAGGCCAGGCCAGGCCAGTTTGTGCCAGGGCCAGGCCAGGCCAGGCCAGGCCAGGCCAGGCCAGGCCAGGCCAGGGCCAGGCCAGGCCAGGCCAGGCCAGGCCAGGCCAGGCCAGGCCAGGCCAGGCCAGGCCAGGCCAGGCCAGGCCAGGCCAGGCCAGGCCAGGCCAGGCCAGGCCAGGCCAGCCAGGCCAGGCCAGCCAGGCTAGGCCAGGCTCAGGCTGTGCCAGGCCAGGCCAGGCCAGGCCAGGCCAGGCCAGGCCAGGCCAGGCCAGGCCAGGCCAGGCCAGGCCAGGCCAGGCCAGGCCAGGCCAGGCTGTGCTGTGCTGTGCCAGGCCAGGCCAGGCTGTGCCAGGCTGTGCCAGGCCAGGCCAGGCCAGGCCAGGCCAGGCCAGGCCAGGCCAGGCCAGGCCAGGCTGTGCTGTGCCAGGCCAGGCCAGTGCCAGGCCAGGCCAGGCCAGGCCAGGCCAGGCCAGGCCAGGCCAGGCCAGGCTGTGCCAGGCCAGGCCAGGCCAGGCCAGGCCAGGCCAGGCCAGGCCAGGCCAGGCCAGGCCAGGCCAGGCCAGGCCAGGCCAGGCCAGGCCAGGCCAGGCCAGGCCAGGCCAGGCCAGGCCAGGCCAGGCCAGGCCAGGCCAGGCCAGGCCAGGCCAGGCCAGGCCAGGCCAGGCCAGGCCAGGCCAGGCCAGGCCAGGCCAGGCCAGGCCAGGCCAGGCCAGGCCAGGCCAGGCCAGGCCAGGCCAGGCCAGGGCCAGGCCAGGCCAGGCCAGGCCAGGCCAGGCTCAGGCCAGGCCAGGCCAGGCCAGGCCAGGGCCAGGCCAGGCCAGGCCAGGCCAGGCCAGGCCAGGCCAGGCCAGGCCAGGCCAGGCCAGGCCAGGCCAGGCCAGGCCAGGCCAGGCCAGGCCAGGCCAGGCCAGGCCAGGCCAGGCCAGGCCAGGCCAGGCCAGGCCAGGCCAGGCCAGGCTAGGCCAGGCCAGTGCCAGGCTAGGCCAGGCCAGGCCAGGCCAGGCCAGGCCAGGCTAGGCTAGGCCAGGCTTGTGCTGTGCTGTGCTGGTGCTGTGCTGTGCCAGCTGTGCTGTGCTGTGCTGTGCTGTGCTGTGCTGTGCTGTGCTGTGCTGTGCTTGTGCCAGTGCTGTGCTGTGCTGTGCTGTGCTGTGCTGTGCTGTGCCAGGCTGTGCTGTGCTGTGCTGTGCCAGGCCAGGCCAGGCCAGGCCAGGCCAGTGCCAGGCCAGGCCAGGCCAGGCCAGTGCTGTGCCAGGCCAGGCCAGGCCAGGCCAGGCCAGGCCAGGCCAGGCCAGGCCAGGCCAGGCCAGGCCAGGCCAGGCCAGGCCAGGCCAGGCCAGGCCAGGCTGTGCCAGGCCAGGCCAGGCCAGGCCAGGCCAGGCCAGGCCAGGCCAGGCCAGGCCAGGCCAGGCCAGGCCAGGCCAGGCCAGGCCAGGCCAGGCCAGGCCAGGCCAGGCCAGGCCAGGCCAGGCCAGGCCAGGCCAGGCCAGGCCAGGCCAGGCCAGGCCAGGCCAGGCCAGGCCAGGCCAGGCCAGGCCAGGCCAGGCCAGGCCAGGCCAGGCCAGGCCAGGCCAGGCCAGGCCAGGCCAGGCCAGGCCAGGCCAGGCCAGGCCAGGCCAGGCCAGGCCAGGCCAGGCCAGGCCAGGCCAGGCAGGCCAGGCCAGGCCAGGCCAGGCCAGGCCAGGCCAGGCCAGGCCAGGCCAGGCCAGGCCAGGCCAGGCCAGGCTAGGCCAGGCCAGGCCAGGCCAGGCCAGGCTAGGCCAGGCTAGGCCAGGCTAGGCTAGGCCAGGCCAGGCTAGGCCAGGCCAGGCTAGTGCTGTGCTGTGCCAGGCCAGGCCAGGCCAGGCCAGTGCTGTGCAGTGCCAGGCCAGGCCAGGCTGTGCCAGGCCAGGCCTGTGCTGTGCTGTGCCAGGCCAGGCCAGTGCCAGGCTGTGCTGTGCTGTGCTGTGCTGTGCTGTGCCAGTGCCAGGCCAGTGCCAGGCCAGGCCAGGCCAGGCCAGGCCAGTGCCAGGCCAGGCCAGGCCAGGCCAGGCCAGGCCAGGCCAGGCCAGTGCCAGGCCAGGCCAGGCCAGGCCAGGCCAGGCCAGGCCAGGCCAGGCCAGGCCAGGCCAGGCCAGGCCAGGCCAGGCCAGGCCAGGCCAGGCCAGGCCAGGCTGTGCCAGGCCAGGCCAGGCCAGGCCAGGCCAGGCCAGGCCAGGCCAGGCCAGGCCAGGCCAGGCCAGGCCAGGCCAGGCCAGGCCAGGCCAGGCCAGGCCAGGCCAGGCCAGGCCAGGCCAGGCCAGGCCAGGCCAGGCCAGGCCAGGCCAGGCCAGGCCAGGCCAGGCCAGGCCAGGCTGTGCTGTGCCAGGCAGGCCAGGCCAGGCCAGGGCCAGGCCAGGCCAGGCCAGGCCAGGCCAGGCCAGGCCAGGCCAGGCCAGGCTAGCAGGCCAGGCCAGGCCAGGCTAGGCTAGGCCAGGCCAGGCTAGGCCAGGCCAGGCCAGGCTAGGCCAGGCTCAGGCCAGGCCAGGCCAGGCTAGGCTTGTGCTAGGCTAGGCTAGCTAGGCTAGGCTAGGCTGTGCTGTGCTGTGCTGTGCTGTGCTGTGCTGTGCTGTGCTGTGCTGTGCCAAAGGCCAGGCCAGTGCTGTGCTGTGCTGTGCTGTGCTGTGCTGTGGCCAGTGCTGGTGCTGTGCTTGTGCTGTGCTGTGCTGTGCCAGGCTGTGCTGTGCTGTGCCAGGCTGTGCTGTGCCAGGCCAGGCTGTGCTGTGCTGTGCTGTGCCAGGCCAGGCCAGGCTGTGCCAGGCTGCAGGCCAGGCCAGGCCAGGCCAGGCCAGGCCAGGCCAGGCCAGGCCAGGCCAGGCCAGGCCAGGCCAGGCCAGGCCAGGCCAGGCCAGGCCAGGCCAGGCCAGGCCAGGCCAGGCCAGGCCAGGCCAGGCCAGGCCAGGCCAGCCAGGCCAGGCCAGGCCAGGCCAGGCCAGGCCAGGCCAGGCCAGGCCAGGCCAGGCCAGGCCAGGCCAGGCCAGGCCAGGCCAGGCCAGGCCAGGCCAGGCCAGGCCAGGGCCAGGCCAGGCCAGGCCAGGCCAGGCCAGGCCAGGCCAGGCCAGGCCAGGCCAGGCCAGGCCAGGCCAGGCCAGGCCAGGCCAGGCCAGGCCAGGCCAGGCCAGGCCAGGCCAGGCCAGGCCAGGCCAGCCAGGCCAGGCCAGGCCAGGCCAGGCCAGGCCAGGCCAGGCCAGCTAGGCCAGGCTAGGCTAGGCCAGGCCAGGCCAGGCCAGGCCAGGCCAGTTGTGCTAGGCTAGGAATAGGCTGCATATTAGAAATAGTGCTAGAAGCTAGGATAGAGCCAGGCTAGGCTGTGCTGTGCAGTGCTGTGCTGTGCTGTGCTGTGCCAGGCTGTGCTGGTGCTGTGCTGTGCTGTGCTGTGCAGTGCTGGTGCTGTGCCAAAGCCAGGCCAGGCTGTGCTGTGCTGTGCTGTGCTGTGCCAGGCTGTGCTGTGCTGTGCTGTGCCAGGCTGTGCTGGTGCCAGCCGTGCTGGTGCTGTGCTGTGCTGTGCTGTGCCAGGCCAGGCTGTGCCAGGCCAGCCAGGCCAGGCCAGGCCAGGCTGTGCAGTGCCAGGCCAGGCCAGTGCCAGGCCAGGCTGTGCAGTGCCAGGCCAGGCCAGGCCAGGCTGTACAGGCCAGGCCAGGCCAGGCCAGGCCAGGCCAGGCCAGGCCAGGCCAGGCCAGGCCAGGCCAGGCCAGGCCAGGCCAGGCCAGGCCAGGCCAGGCCAGGCCAGTGCCAGGCCAGGCCAGGCCAGGCCAGGCCAGGCCAGGCCAGGCCAGGCCAGGCCAGGCCAGGCCAGGCCAGGCCAGTGCCTAGGCCAGGCCAGGCCAGCTGCCAGGCCAGGCCAGTTGCCAGGCCAGGGCCAGGCCAGGCCAGGCGCAGCTGCAAACAGGCTATACAGGCCAGTAGCCAGGCCAGGGCCAGGGCCAGGCCAGGCCAGGCCAGGCCAGGCCAGGCCAGGCCAGGCCAGGCCAGGCCAGGCCAGGCCAGAGCCAGGCCAGGCCAGGCCAGGGGCTCAGGCCAGGCCAGGCCAAAGAAGCCAGGCCAGTGCTCAGCAGCCAAGGCAGCAGGCCTGTGCTCAGTGCCAGGCCAGGCTGTGCTGTGCTGTGCTGTGCCAGGCTGTGCTGTGCTGTGCTGTGCTGTGCTGTGCTGTGCTGTGCTGTGCTGTGCCAGGCTGTGCTGTGCTGTGCTGTGCTGTGCTGTGCTGTGCTGTGGCCAGTGCCAGGAGCCAGGCCAGGCCAGGCCAGTGCCAGGCCAGCCAGCCAGGCTGTGCTGTGCCAGGCCAGGCCAGGCCAGGCTGTTTGCTGTGCTCAGCACAGCTGTGCTGTGCCAGGCCAGGCCAGGCAGCTGCAGCTGTGCCAGGCCAGCTGCCAGCTGCTGTGTCAGGCCAGGCCAGGCCAGGCCAGGCCAGGCCAGGCCAGGCTGTGCTGTACAGCTGCCAGCTGCTGTGCAGGCCAGGCCAGGCCAGGCTGTACAGGCTGTGGCAGGCTGTTTCAGGCCAGGCCAGGCCAGGCCAGGCCAGGCCAGGCCAGGCTGTCAAATATGCTGTTTTTGTGCTGTTAGCCAGGCCAGGCCAGTTTAGCCAGGCCAGGCCAGGCCAGGCCAGGCTGTACAGGCCAGGCCAGGCCAGGCCAGGCCAGGCCAGGCCAGGCCAGGCCAGGCCATATTATTAGGCCAGGCTAGGCTAGTTAAATTAGGTACAGGTTAAAGAAATGTGCTGTACTATTATGCCAGGCCAGGCCAGCAGCCAGGCCAAGCCAGGCGTTGTACAGGCCAGTTGTGCCAGGCCAGGCCAGGCCAGGCCAGTGGCAGTAGCCAGCCAGTGCCAGGCTGTGCTAGGCCAGGCCAGGCCAGGCTGTGCTGTGCTGTGCTAGTGCTAGGCTAGCTGTGCTAGTGCTGTGCTGTGCTGTGCTGAGCCAGCCAAAGAAAGCAGCGCAGGCTAGTGCCAGGTTGTGCTGTGCTGTTGTGCCAGGCTGTGCACAGGCCAGCCAGCCAGGCTGACAGCTGTGCAGCCAGCCAGGCCAGCCAGGCTGTGCTGTGCTGTGCTGTGCTGTGCTGTGCTGTGCCAAGGCTGTGCTGTAGCTGTGCCAGGCCAGGCCAGGCTGTGCTGTGCCAGGCCAGCCAGGCCAGGCCAGGCTCAGGGCCAGCCAGGCCTGTGCTGTGCAGTGCTGTGCCAGGGCCAGGCCAAAGGCTGTGCTGTGCCAAATAGCCAGGCCAGGCCAGGCCAGGCCAGGCCAGGCCAGGCCTACAGGCCAGGCCAGGCCAGGCTGTGCCAGCCAGGGCCAGGCCAGGCCAGCAGGCCAGCCAGGCCAGGCCAGGGCCAGGCCAGGCCAGGCCAGGCCAGGCCAGGCCAGGCCAGGCCAGGCCAGGCGAAACAGGCCTCAGGTCAAAAATTAAAAATTAAAAATTAAAAATTCAGGTCAGGCCAGGCTCAGGCTGTAGCTGTACTGTCAAAATTAAAAATGTCTCTACTGTACTGTACTGTACTGTACTCAGGTCTGTAGGCCAGGCTGTACTGTACTGTACTCAGGCTGTACAGGGCCAGGTCAGTACTGGCTAGTACTGTACCTGGCCATTGTCAGCTCAAGGCCAAATCAGGCTGGGTTGTACTGGTAAATGGTACAAATCAGGTCAGGCCTGTACTGAAAAGGCCTGAAATACAGGCTTGCCAAATTGTACAGGGCCAGTGTGTAAATTGTAAATTAGTACTTGTGTCAGGCAAAATGTGGTGTTTGTACTGAAAATGTAAACAGGCTAAAGGCTAATGCCAGGCCAGGCACAGGCTGAAAAATATAGGCTAGCTGTACAACAGGCTAATCAGCGCTAAACTAGGCAGGCTAGGGGCTCTACCAAAGGCCAGGTTATGTAATAGGCAAGTGCTATGCTAATTAGTACAATGCTAGGGCTAGGCCAGCTAGGTACAGGCTAGGACAAATAAAGCAAGAAGCTAGGCAGGGCAAGGCTAGGGTGCCAGGGCAAAGCTAGCCAGGGCAAAAGGCCAGGCCAGTGCCAGGCAGGCCAGGCCAGGCCAGGGCAATGCTGTGTTGTGCTGTGCTGTGCCAGCCAGGCTGTGCCAGGCCAGGCCAGTGCCAGGCCAGCTGTGCTGTGCCAGGCCAGGCCAGGCCAGGCTGTGCTGTGCTGTGCCAGGCCAGGCCAGGCTGTGCTGTGCTGTGCCAGGCCAGGCCAGTGCCAGCTGCCAGGCCAGGCCAGGCCAGGCCAGGCCAGGCCAGGCCAGGCCAGGCCAGGCCAGGCCAGGCCAGGCCAGGCCAGGGCTGGCCAGGCCAAAGGCCAGGCCAGGCCAGCAAGGCCAGGCCAGGCTGTGCTGTGCCAGGCCAGGCCACAGGCCAGGCAAGGCCAGGCCAGGCCAGGTGCCAGGCCAGGCCAGGCCAGGCCAGGCCAGGCCAGGGCAGGCCAGGCCAGGCCAAACAAAATGTACAAATACTGTACTGTGTCAGGCCAGGCCAGAAGAAGAAATGTACTGTACTGTACTGTACCAGGCCAGGTCCAGGCCAAAATGTGGCCAGGCCAGGCCAGGGCCAGGGCCAGGCCAGGGCCAGGCCAGGCCAGGCCAGGCCAGGCCAGGCCAGGCCAGGCTGCCAGGCTCAGGCCAGGCCAGGCTAGCTCAGGCCAGGGCCAGAGCTAGGCCAGGCTAGGCAGGCTAGGCCAGGGCGTGCCAGGCCAGGCTCAGGCCAGGCTGCCAGGCTGTGCCAGGCTGTGCTGTGCTAGCTCAGGCCAGGCAAGGCCAGTTGTGCTGTGCTGTGCCAGGCCAGGCCATTGGCCAGGCCAGGCTAGGCCAGGCAGCTCAGGCCAGGCTCAGGCCAGGTGCCAGTGCCAGGCCAGGCCAGGCCAGGCCAGCGCCAGTGGTTGTGCCAGGCCAGTGCTGCAGGCCAGGCCAGGTGCCAGGCCAGGCTGTGTGCAGTGCCAGGCCAGGCCAGGCCAGCAGCCAGTGCCAGGCCAGGCCAGGCTGCCAGGCCAGCCAGTGCCAGGCCAGCCAGGCCAGGCCAGGCCAGGCCAGCCAGGCCAGGCCAGGCCAGGCCAGGCCAGTGCCAGGCCAGTGCCAGGCTGGCTGTGCCAGGCCAGGCCAGTGCCAGGCCAGGCCAGGCCAGGCTGTGCCAGGCCAGGCCAGGCCAGGCCAGGCCAGGCTGTGCAGCAGTGCCAGGCCAGGCCAGGCCAGTGCCAGGCCAGGCCAGGCCAGGCACAGGCTAGGCCAGGCCAGGCTAGGCCAGGCCAGTGCCAGGCCAGGCCAGGGCTAGCCAGGCCAGGCACAGGCCAGGCCAGGCCAGGCCAGGCCAGGGCCAGGCCAGGGCCAGGCCAGGCCAGGTTGTGCTGTGCTGTGCTGTGCTGTGCTGTGCTGGTGCTGTGCTGTGCCAGGCCAGGCCAGGCCAGGCTGTGCTGTGCTGTGCTGTGCTGTGCTGTGCTGTGCCAGGCTGTGCTTGTGTGCTGTGCCAGGCCAGGGCCAGGCTGTGCTGTGCTGTGCTGTGCTGTGCCAGGCCAGGCCAGGCCAGGCTGTGCCAGGCTCAGGCTCAGGCTGCCAGCCAGGCCAGGCCAGGCCAGGCCAGGCTGTCAGGCCAGGCAGGCTAGGCCATGCTGTGCTGTGCTGTGCTGTGCTGTGCTGTGCTGGTGTTGTGCTGTGCTGTGCCAGGCCAGGTTGTGCTGTGCTGTGCTGTGCTGGGTGCCAGCGCTGTGCTGTGCTTGTGCCGTGCCAGCTGTGCTGTGCTGTGCCAGGCTGGCCAGCTGGTGCTGTGCTGTGCCAGGCTGTGCTGCCAGCTGTGCTGTGCTGTGCCAGGCCTGTGCCAGGCTGTGCTGTGCCAGGCTGTGCTGTGCTGTGCTGTGCCAGGCTGTGCCAGGCTGTGCTGTGCTGTGCTGTGCTAGCAGCTGTGCTGT
>CM045732.1:0-207500 GCA_024760905.1 Plotosus lineatus
TCTGTTTCTATATTTAACAGTGAATAGAATGGCTGCCTCCTCTCCCTGACCACACAGACAGCCTTCCCAGAGAAATTATGGAACTCCGTTCAAAAGCCTCCTTGGCTAGATCAAACAATTTAACATTTTTCTGTAAAGTGTACAACATCCTAACACTTATTCACTCACACACACACTCTCTCTCTTTCTGCCTGCACTCACCCACTTACTTGCACACACTCCTGCTCTCTCTCACACACACACACACACACACACCTTCACTCACGCATGCACACACTCACACGTGTGCACACACACCACCTCTCTCTCTCTCTCTCTGAGATACAGACACACACTCACTCTCACACGCGCACATCACGACTCACGCTACGCCCGGCACACACACTGCCTTTCACGCACAGACGCACACACACACTCCACTCACACGCCCGCCACACACTCGCTCACGCCACGCTCGCCACACACACTGTTCACGCCGCCACACACTCGCTCACGCCGCTACCACACACACTCGCTCACGCGCTCGCCACACACACTCGCCACGCCACAAGACACACACACTTTCGCCACGCCAAGACACAATACTGTTCGACGCGAACGCACGCCACACTTCCACTCACGGCTGCACGCATTACACACACTCATTCATTCATACAAGACGCACACACACACTCCACTTCACACGCCCGCCACACACTTCGATGCAGCCGGGCGCGCCTTTCCTCTCTCACGAGCGGCGCGCTCTTCCCTCTTTCACGAGAGCGGCGCGCCTTTCCCCCTCTCACGAAAGGCGCTTCTTCTCTCTTCACGAAGCGGCGCGCTTCTCTCTTCACGAAGCGGCGCGCTTCTCCTCTCTCACGAAGCTGCGCGCTTCCCTCTCCCTCACGAAAGGGCGCGCTTCTTCCTCTTCTTCTTCACGAAGCGGCGCGCTTCTCCTCTCACGAGCCGCGCTTTCCCCGCGTCTTCACGAGCCGCGCGCTTCTCCTCGTTTTTCACGAAGCGGGCGCGCTTCTTCCTGTCTCAATGAAGCGGCGTACTTTCTCCTCTCACGAAACACACACACACCCACTTCGCCGGGCAGAACACACGCACACACCTCGCCGCACTCCACTTCGCCACGCCGCTGAACGCACACACACTCCACTCACACGCCCACACACTCACGTAGCGGCGCGCCTCTTCAGGAGCCGGGCAAGGCTTTTCCACCTTCTCACGAAGCGGCGCTGCCTTCCTCTTCACGAAGGGCGTGACTTTCCCCTCTCTCTCACGAAGGACATTAATACATACATATTAATAATTCCACTTCGCCAGAACACATCGCATTTCACCGCTGTGACGCGACTTTCTCTTCTTCGCCAAGACTTTCTTCGCTTTCGTGACGTGACTTCTTTCTCTTCTTCGCCGTGACGCAGACTTCGGCTGCGACGACTACAGACTTCCGCCAGACTCGTGACGCACTCGACGCACCCGCTGCCAGACGCGACTCTCGCGACACACACACACTCCACACTTTCGCCGCATCTACTTTCTCGCGACACACTTTCACTCCTTCTAAGACTTCACTCTCTCGCAGACTTTCACTTCAGCAGACTTTCGCCAGACGCACCCGTCAAGATGCGACTTCGCCAGACGACTTCGCTCGCAGACGCGATTTCCGCTACTCGCTGGGCGCTTTCTCTCTTCTCGACGCTGATCGCCTTCGATCGCCACATAGCTTTCGATTATTTTCGATTGCCAAGGCTTCGATTGTTCTTCGATCGCTGCGCTTCGATCGCTGCTACGCTTTCTTCGCTAAGGCTTCTGACACAAGGCTTTCGATTATTATTAAGGCTTTCTTCGATTAAGGCTTTCGATTATTGCCATAGCTTTCGATCAAGGCTTTCGCATAGCTTTCGATTACATAGCTTCGATTAAGGCTTTCTTCGACGCGGCTTTCCGATCGCTTCGATCGCCAAGGCTTCGATCGCGTTATTGGGCTTCTTCGATCGCTTTCGATTGCCATAGCTTTCGATTGCCATGGTTTTCGACGCTTTCGATTGCCACCAAGGCTTCGATCGCTTTACGACGACTGTCTTCGTGACCTACCGTCTCGTGACCTACTGTCTCTCGTGACGCGATGCGACTTCTTTTCTCTTCGCCGCACTCCACTGTCTCGCACTCCACTGTCTTCGTGACTCCACTGTTCCTCGTGACTCCACTTTCGCCAGACGCGATTTTCGCTTCTTCGCGACGTGACTTTCTTCTCTTCGCGCTTCTTCTCGCTTCAAGGCTGATCGGGCGCCGATCAAGCGCTTTCGCTTTCTCGCTTCTCTTCGTGACTGCTTCAAGGCCGCTTTCGCTGCCACGCTTCTCGGCTGTTTTCGCTTTCTCTTTTTCGCCGCTTCTTTTCTACTCTCTTCGCTTATCGCTTTCTCTATTGTTTTCTTCGCCGCTTCGCAGACTTCCGCCGCTTTCGCTTTCTTCGCCGCTTCGCTTTTCTCGCCGCTTTCTTTTCGCCGCTTTCTATCGCTTTATCGCCATTTTCGCCAAGGCTTCTTCGATTGCCGCCGCAAGGCTTTTCTCGATCGCCGCTAAGGCTTCGACGCTTGCCGTCAAGGCTTTCTTTGATCAGCGCTCACGCTTCACTGGACGCTGGCTGGAACTTTGCTCGCCGCTTTCTTCGTCAGCGCTTCGGCCAGACTTCTCTCGCCGCTTTCTTTCGCCGCTTTCTTTTCGCCGCTTTCTACGTTTTCGCAAGGCTTCGCCGCTTATCGCTTTCTATTGTTTCTTCTTCGCTGTCATTAAGATTTTCGTTGCCAAGGCTTCGCTGGGCTTCGCTGCTTCTCGCTGCCGCTTTATCGCTTTATCGCTTACTTCTGATCGCTATTATAGCTTTCTTTGATTGCCAAGGCTTTCTACTCGCTATTAGCTTCACTGGACGCTTTACTTCAATCTCTGTCACCGCCATACTGGCTGGGCAGATTTTCTGCTTCGCCAAGGCTTTCGCTTTCAGATTTTCTCGCTCTTCGCTGCCAGACTTTCTTCGCCAGATTTTCTCGCTGCCAGACTTTCTTCGCCGCTTTCTCTTCTTCTCTTATCGCTTCGATCATATTTTCTGGTTTGTTGGGTCATTTTCTTTTGGCCATAAGGCTTTCTTCGATTACGGCTTTCTTCGATCGCCACATAGCTTGATCACATTGGTTAAGTTTTCCGCTGGGCTGCTGGGCTTTCGCGCGTTTGTAGCCCGCTATTTTCGATCGCTGGCGCGCTTTACCAGATTTCCGCCAGACTTCGCTGCTGATTCGCTGGCTACGCTTTCGATCGTTATTGCTTTTCGATTGGGCCAGCCACGCTTTTACTGACGGGGCTGCTGACGAGTTTGCCAAGGCTTTTCGCCAGACTTTCGCCGCTTTTTCGCTGCTTTCTTCACGCTTTCGCTTTCGCTGGCTTTCGCCGATAGTTTCTTCTTCTTATTGTTTTCGCTGCAGATTTCGCGCCAGCGCGCTGGCTGCTGTTGCCGCTTTCGCTGCTTTTTCGCTGCTGCTTTCTTCGCCGCTTTCGCTTTCGATCGTGACTTCTTCTTTGTTCGTTAAGGCTTTCGCCACACAGATTTCTTCGCTACAGACTTTCGCCGCTTTCTTCTTCTTCTATCGCTTTCGCTGCGCTTTTTCATTAAGGCTTCGATCAAGGCTTTCTTCGATTACACAAGGCTTTCGCTTTCGCGCTTTTCTTCTCGCTTCGCTTTCTATTGTTCGCGACAGCTTTCAAGGCTGCGACTTTCTCTTCACTTCGCTGGCTTCTGGCTTTCGCTTTCTATCAGCTTTATCGCTTCTTCGACGTTGCCGCTTTCATCGCTGGCCAAGGCTCACTGACGCTGCCAACTTCGCTGCTGATCTTCGCCAGACTTCGCTGTGACTTTCTCTTCGCTGGCTTTCTTATTGCCTTCGCTGCCGATTCGCTGATCTTCGCTGTTTTCTTTTCGCTTTCTTCGCCACAGACGCGCTCGCTGCAGATTACGCTTCGCTGGGCCATAGCTTTTCGATCGCCGCTTCCGCCGCTTCGGGACGCCGCTTCGCTTTCGACGCTCAGATGCTTCGCCAGACGCCTTCTTGCTCTTCCGCTTCCGCTCTTGTTTCTTCTTCGCTGTTTTCTTACACTTCGCCAGACTTCGCCGCTTTCAAGGCTGGCTTTCTCTCGATTCAGACTTCGCTTTCTTCTTCGCTGCGCTTCTTCTTCTTCGCTTTCGCAAGGCTTTCGCTGCCTGATTCGCTTTCGCTGGGCTTTCTTCGATCGCTGGCCGCTTCGACGCTGGCTGCCTTACTCAGACTTCAGACTTCGGCTGATTTTCGCCGCTATTACGCTTTCGACCGTTGGGTTGCTTCACTGATCGCTGGCTTATCGCTCACTGACGCTGCCACGCTCACTGATCGCGCTTCGTCAGACTTTCGCTGGGCTTCTTTTTCGCTGCTTTCATTGCCGCCGCTACTTTCTCACGAGAAGCTTTCTCTCTATTGTTTCTTCAGATTTCGCTACATATTATTGGTCTATTAAGGCTTTCATTGGCTTCATTAAGTTGCGTTTTCTCTCTCGTCATTTCTTCGCTTTCGATCAGACTTTCTTGTTTCGCATATTTTCATTGCCAGATTTCTTCGCTATTGCGACTTCTTCTTCGCTGGCTTCTTCGCTGCTTTATCGCTTCGGGCTACAGCTTCTTTCTCGCTGGCTTTCTTCGATCAAGGCTTTCGACAAGCTGGGCTACGCTTCGCTGCGCTTTCCGCTTTCTTCTTCGCTTCTCTTGTTTTCGCTTTATTGTTTTCGCTGGCCAGACTTCTCTCTCTTCACTTCAAGGCTTTTCGCTGCCGCTTTCGCTTTCTCTTCGTATCAAGCGCGATCGCTGGCTGGCTTAATCGCTGCTGGGCTTCCATTGACAAAGCGCTTGGGCCTCACTCGACGCTTTCCTTAATCGCTGGCTTAACTTCGCTGTGACTTCGCTGCGGCCTCGCTTTCGCCGCTTTCTATCGCTTCGCTAGCTGATCTCGCTGGATCTCGCTTTGTTTCTTTTCGCTTTCTTCGCCACAGACGCTGGCTTCACAGATTACGGCTTCGCCATAGCTTCGATCAGCTGCTTTTCGCTTCGATCGCTCGCCTGGCTTTCTTCGATTAGCCAGACGCTGGCCAGACGCTTCTTGCTTCGCTTTCGCTTTGTTTTCTTTCGCTGTTTTCTTCTCACACTTCGCCAGACTTCGCTGCTACTAGCTTTCGATCTTCTCAGACTGGCTTTCTTCGCTGGCTTTCTTCGCTGGGCTTCGCTGGCTTTCTTCGCTGCTGATTCGCTGTCATTTTTCGACGCTGCCAAGGCTTTCGATCGCTGGCTAAGGCTTCGATCGCTGGCAAGGCTGGACGCTGGGTTGCTTCACTGATCGGGCTGGGCTTTCACGCCTTTACTGACGCTGGCTGGAACGAGCTCGCTTCGCGCTTTTCTTCGCCAGACTTCTCGCCGCTTTCTTTTCATTGCTTTCTTTCGCTGGCTTCTTCGCCGCTTCTTCTCGGGCTTCGCTTTCCGCTGATCAAGGCTTTCGACAGCTTTGCCATTAATCTCTGCCAGCTTCGCCTTCGATCGCTTTCTCAATCGCCGTTAACTTCGCCAGACTTTGCCAGATTTCTTCCGCTGGGCTTTCTTTCGACGCTTTTCTTCGCTGCTCGATTCGCCGATTCTCGCTTGTTTTCGCTTTCTTTCTTCGCCACAGACGGGCTTCAGATTACGCTTCGCTGCTGCTAGTCGCCGCTTTCTCGAATAAGCCGCCTCGCTTTCGACGCCGCTTCGCTTCGACGCTTCAGACGCCACAGACGCTTTCTTGTTTCGCCTTCGCTTGTTTTCTTTTCGCTTGTTTCTTCTTCACACTTCGCTGCATTCGCCGCTTTTCAGATTTCGCTTTCGCTTCAAGGCTTTCTTCGGCTAAGGCTTTCGCTAGCTTTCTTCGCTGCTTCGGCAAGGGCTTTCGCTGCAAGGCTTTCGGGCTATTAGCTTTCTTCGATCATTGCCAAGGCTGATTGCCATTAAGGCTTGATCGCTGCTGGTCGCTGCTGACAAGCTGGGCCGCTTCGATCGCTGGCCATCGGACGTTATCGCTCACTGACAAGGCAACTTTGCTTCGCCGCTTCTTCGCTGCGACTTTCGCCGCTTTCTTTTCGCCGCTTTCTTTTCGCCGCTTTCTCTTCGCCGCTTATCGCTTTCTATTGTTTCTTCTTCGCTGGCCAGACTTCGCCGCTGCCGCCGCCTTCGCCAAGGCTGCTTTCTTCGCCGCTTCTCTCTTCGCCGCTTTCTATCGCTTCTTTTCGCCGCTTTCTTCTCGCTGGGCTTTCTATCGCTTCGCCGCTTCGGCTTTCTATCGCCGCTTCGCTGCCAGACTTTCGGCCGCCAAGGCTTCGCTGGCTGGCCATACTTTCTCGCCGCTTTCGCTGCTTCGCTACACAGACTTCCGCTATTAAGGCTTTCGCTGGGCGCTTTCGCCAAGGCTTCTCGCTGCTTCTTTTCGCCATGCGCATGGCCAGCTTCCGCTGCTTCGCTGCTGCTTCGCTGCTTCTTCGCCGCTGACGCTTTCTCTTCGCCATTTCTCTTCGCTATTTTCGACGTTACGCTTCGATCACATATTTTCATTTGGCTGGCTATGGTTTTTCTTCGACGCTAGCTTTCGCTGATCGCCAAGGCTTTCACTCGACGTCATTTGACCGAGCCGCTTAAGGCTTTCACAGATTCTTCTCTTTCTTATACTAAGCCATACAGCTGCAGATTTTCTCGTCACAGATTTTCCTTCGCTTTCGCCAGATTTCTCTTCGCTTGGGCTGTGACTTTCTCTTCTTCTATCGCTTCGATCAAGGCTTTCTTCGATCGCCGCCAAGGCTTCTTCTCGCCAGACTTCTCTCTTGTTTCAGACTTTCTCGCTCGCTTTCTCTATCGCTTTCTTCTTCTTCGCCATGGGCTCTTCGTTAAGGCCTTCTTCGACGTTAAGGCTTTCTACTGGCTGCGCTTCTTCTTCAGACTTCTTCTCTTCGCTGCCAGACTTTCTTCGCTATTGCGATTTCCTTTTCTTCTTCGCTGGTTGCAGACTTTCGCTTTATTGCAGACTTTCTTCTTTCTTTCTATCGCTTCGATCAAGGCTGGGATCGCTGCCGCTGCTAAGGGCTTTCGTCAGACTTTCTTGTTTCAGATTCTCTCGCTGCTTTATCGCTTTCTTCTTCTTCTTCTCGACATTTGCCATATTAAGGCTTTTTCTCGATTGCCAGTTATTAAGGTTTTCTTCGGCTACGTTTTCGCTGGGCTTTCTCGCCGCTTTTCGCTTCGCTTCGCTTTCTTCGCGCTTCGGCTGGCTTTCGGGACGCTTTCGCTTACTTTCGATCATATTTTCTTCGATTGCCGCTAAGGTTGGATCGCTATTAAGGCTTTTCTTTCGATCGCTATTAAGGCTTTCGATTACCGCGCTGCTAAGGCTTTCGCTGGCTTCGCTATTGGGCTTGCTGGGCTGGCTGCTTCGCCGCTGCTTTCGCTGGCTTTTTCGCTGCTTTCTTCAAGCCCGCTTCGATCGCTTCGATCGCCGTCACGCTTCGACGCCGCCGCCTCACTCGATCGCTCACTCAACTTTGCTCGCCAAGGCTTCGGCCGGGCAGACTTTCTTCTTGCTCGCTGCCGCTTCTTCGCCAAGACTTCTCTTCGCCAGCCGTGACTTTCTTCTATCGCCTTGCCAAGGCTTTCGATCGCCAGCGCTTTCTCTCTCTCGCTCAGACTTCTCTTGTTGCGACTTCTTCGCCGCTTCTCTCGCCGCTTTCTCTCTCTATCAGCTTTCTCTCTCTTCTATCGCTTTCGCTGCCATCGTTATTGGCTTTCTTCTCGCTTGTTTCTCGCTTTTTCACTTCGCTTCTTCTCTTCTCGCTTTTTCACTTCGTTTATCTTCTCGCTTATCGCTTTCTCTTCGCTGCTTTCTATTGTTTTCTTCGCTGCCAGACTTTCCTCACTGCCGCTTCGCTGCCTTCGCTTCGGGCCGCTTTCTCTCTATCGCTTCTATCGCTCTTATCGCTTCTCTATCACTTTATTATTTTCTCTTCGACACCGCTTCGATCGTTGCCGCCATGGCCTTCACTCGATCGCTTTACTGGTCTTCTAGGAGCCGCTGCTTTCGCAGATTTTCTTCTTTATTTGCCATAGCTTTCACAGACTTTCTTCGCCACAGATTTTCGGGCTGCTTTCAGATTTTCTCTTCGGCTGGCCAGACTTCTCTTCTCTCGGTCGCTTTCTTCTCTTCTTCGACAGCTTTATTACAGTTTTCTCGATCTCCCGCTTTCGATCCTGGGCTTCGCTGCTTTCGCCATTATTATGGCTTTCGTTAAGGCTTTTTCGCCACATACCCTTTCGCTGCGCTTTCGCAAGGCTTTCGCTGGCGCGCTTCTTCGGGCTGGCTTCTTCGCTATATTCGCCAGATTTGCTGCTTTTCGCGCTGGGCCAAGGCTTGTTTTCTCGGCTGGCTTTTTCGCTTTCTTCGCCGCTTTCGCTGTTTCTTCGTGGTTTTCTCTTCTTCGCTTTTTTCACCGCTTATCTTCGCTTATCGCTTTTCGCCGCTTTATTGTTTTCTATCGCTTTATCAGCTTCTATCGCTTATCGCTTCTATCGCTTCTATCGCTTCTATTGTTTCACGCGCTGATCTGCCATAAGGCTAATCGCTGGGCCGCTTCCATTCGACGCCGCTGAATCCCGCTGGCCAAGGCCTTCTTCGATCGCCTTCTCGGACGCTTCGGGGAACTTCGCCAGACTTTCGCCGCTTTCTATCGCTTTCCGCTTTGCGGCGGCTTTCTTCGCTGGCTGATTCGCTGACTTCATACGCTTTTCGCTCGCTTCTTCTTCTTCTTCGCTGGCTGCGACGCTGGGCTTCGCCAGACGCTGCTTCGCGCCAAGCCAAGGCTTCTTCGATCGCTTTCGCTTTCGGACGCTGCTTTGGCTTCTTCGATTGCCATTGCTGATTGGGCGCTTCGCTTTCTTCGATCGCTTCGTAGATTGGCCAGAGCGCTTTTGCGCTCGGCTTTCGCCGCTATTTCGCTTTCTTCTCGCGAGCTCTTTCTCTTCATAGTTCACAGACTTCGCTGCTTCGCGCCGCTGCTTCGATCTTCTGCACTCGCTTCCGCCTTCAAGGCTTTCGCTGCTCGGGATCTCGCCGCTTCAAGACTTTCTTTCACTCGCCGCCTTCACTTTCGCTTTCTTCACTAAGGCCTTCGCTTCTTCGCTTCTTCGATCGCCGCTTCGCCTTCGACGCTTCGCTTCCGCTGGGATCGGCTTCAGATTGCCAGACGCTTCTCTTGTTTCGGGATTCAAGCCAAGGCTTTGTTTCTTCTCTTTTCTCGCTGTTTTCTTTCTTCTTCACACTTCGGCCAGACTTCGCTGCTTTCATAGCGCTTTCTCTCGATTCGTGGATTGGGCTTTCTTCGCTGGCTTTCTTCGCTTTCGGTTATATTTTCTTCGTTGTTGGATTCGCTGGCTTTTCAGACTTCTTCGCTGTTTGATCTCGCCGCTTTTCGCGATTTCTTTTCTACTTCGCCGCTTTCACTTTCACTTCGCTTTCTTCACTGGCTTCGCTTTCGCTGGGCGCTTTCACTCGCTTTCTCTCATTTCCGCCGCTTTTCGCTACGCTGTCTCGGCTACAAAGCTATTAAGCCGCCATTCGCTAGCTTCAGACTTTCTTCACTTCCGCCGCTTTCTTCGCTTTCTATCGCCGCTTTCACAGACTTCGCTTTCTTCGCCGCTTTCTCTCTTCGATTACGCTTTCTCTCGATCGCCAGACTTTCTTCGACAAGCCGCTGGCGCTTCTCGCCAGACTTCGCTTCTCTTCGCTTCTGCTTTCTTCTCTCGACAAGGCTGCCGATCGCTGCCAGATTTCTTCTCGACAAGGCTTCGCTTTTC
This sequence comes from Plotosus lineatus, assembly GCA_024760905.1. Classification (NCBI taxonomy): domain Eukaryota; kingdom Metazoa; phylum Chordata; class Actinopteri; order Siluriformes; family Plotosidae; genus Plotosus; species Plotosus lineatus. The sequence continues at coordinate 9,923 of CM045732.1, forward strand.
GATCGCTGCTGCGCTTTCGCCGCCGCTTTCACGCGCCTCGCTGCCGCTTTCACTGCGCTTCGGGCTAAGGCTTTCGCCAGAGCTTCTTTCGTCGCGCTTTCGGGCTGGGCTGATCTCGCTACTTTTCAGACTTTCTTTTCACTTCGCTGCTTTCTTCGCTTCTATCGCCGCTTTTCTCGCCAGACTTCCGCTTTCTCTCGCTTCTCTCGCTTGCTCTCTTTTCGCCGCTTTCTCTATCGCCGCTTCTATCGCTTCTATCGCCACTTTCTTCGACAAGGCTGATCGTTGTCAAGGCTTTCACTGGACGTTGCCATGGCCTACTCGACGCTGGGCTGAACTTTTGCTCGCTCGCTAGCTTTCTTCGCCAGACTTCTGTACTTCGCTGCGCTTCGCTTGCCATACAAGGCTCGCTGCTGGCAGATTTTCTTCGCCACAGACTTCCTCTCTCTCGCCACAGACTTTCTATCGCTTTCTTCTTTATCAGCTTTCTTCGACGCGTTTTCGCTGGCGCTTCTTCTTCGCTGGCGGCTTTCGCTATAGCTTTTCACACGCTTCTTCGCTGGCTTGGCTGGGCTATTGCCTTTCATCAGACTTCGCTATTTTCGCTACTGGGCTTTTCGGCTTTCTTTTCGCCAGACTTCCGTCATTGCTATTATTAAGGCTTTTCATTGGGCTTCTGCTCGCGCTTCTATTGCTTTCTATTACAGATTCGCTGGCCATATTTATTAGCGGCTTTCGCTGCTTTTCGCTGGGCTGGCTGGGCTGGCTCGCTGCTCTTCGCGCTGGCTCGCTTTCGCTTTATCGCTTCGCTTTCGCTTTACTTTCGACGCGCTTTCTTCGATTGCCAAGGCTTTCGATTGCCGCTTTCTACTCGATCGCTGACTCTTGTTTCACTACTTTCGCCAGACTTCTCTATTATTACTTCGCCAGATTTTCGCTGGCCAGATTTCTCTCGCTTCCGCTCAGATTCTTCTCGCTGCCAGATTTTCTCTATCGCTTCGATCATGGCTTCGATCGCTTCGTCACAGCTTCGCCGTGACTTTCTCTTCTTGTTCTCGTGACTTTCTTCGCCGCTTTCTATCGCTTTCTTCTTTCTTCGCCAGACTTTCTCTTCGCTGCTGCGACTTTCTTCTCTCTCGCCACAAGATTTCCCTTTCTCTCGCTTTCGCTGCGACTTTCTTCGCTTTCGCCAGACTTTCTCTCGCCGCTTTCTATCGCCTTCTCTTCTGATTTGCCGCCATATTAAGGCTTCTTCTTGATCGCCAAGGCCGCCAAGGCTTTCGCTGGCTTTCTTCGCTGCTTTCACAAGGCTATTGGGCTGGGCTTTCTTTTCGCTGTTTCGCTTTTCTCGCTTTCGGGCTTTCGCTTTCTCTCGGGCTTTCGCTTTCTTCTCTCTTCGCCACTTTCGACGCGCTTTCGATTGCCATTAAGGCTTTCGGATCGCTACGCTTTCTTCGATCGCTGGGCCAAGGCTTTCTTCTCGATTGCTTGCCATGGGCTTTCTCGTTGCCATTATGGCTTTTCTTGACGCGCCATGGCTTCCGCTGGTTTGGCTGCTTCGCTATTGCTTCGCTGCTTCGTTGTTGGGCTGGGCTGGCTTCGCTGCTTACAGCTTTCGCTATTGTTTCGATTGGCGCTTCTGATCGCTGGCTGGCGCTTTCTTCGATCGCTATTATATTTCACTTCGACACTGAACTAACTTTGTTCGGTTGCGCTTTCTTCGCTTGCAGACTTTCTTGTTTCCGCTTTCTTTTTCGCTGCTTTCCGCTGGCCTGCTTTCTCGCTGTTTTCTCGCTGCTTTCGCTGGCTGGGCTTTCCGCCGGCTTTCGGCTGCTGGCTTCGCTTCAAGCCGCTTAGCTTCGATCAAGGCTTTCGACGCGCCGCTACTTGATCAGATACCAGCGCTCATATTTCACTGAACTCGATTGCTCACTGGACCTTTGTTCGCTGCTTCTTCGCCGCTTCCGCTGGCTTCTGGCTTAAGCCGCTTTCTTCTCGACGCGCTTTCGATTCGACGCTTTCGGCTGGCGCTTCGATCGCCATTACAGGGCTTTCACTCGACAAGCCACTGGTCCTGTTTCGCTGCAAGGCTTTCTCGCCAGATTCTCTTCTCTTATACTGCCAAGGCTTTCTTCGCTGCGGTGACTTTCTCGCCAGACTTTCTTCTTCTATCTCTTCTATCGCTTTCGGGCCGCTGGACAAAGTCATTAAGGCTTCTCATTGTGACAGGATTTCTTGTTTCTCGCGACTTTCTTCGCCGCTTTCTCTTATCGCTTTCTTTCTTATCGCTTTCGCCATAGCTTTCTCAATCGTTGCCGCCAAGGCCTTCGCTCGCTTGCTCTCTTCTTCTCGCTTCTTCACTTTCATTTCGCTTTCGCTCTCTTCGCTTTTCACTTCGCTTATCTCTCGCTTATCGCTTCTCTTCTTCTCGCTCGCTTTCTTCTATTGTTCTTCGCTATTGCAGCACTTTCTCTCTCTACTTTCGCTGCTTCTTTCGTTGGGCTAAGCCGCCTTCTTCGCTTCAGCTTTATCGCTTCTCTATCGCTTTTATTGTTTTCTTCGACAAGGCTGGACGCTGCTAAGGCTATTCACTGATCGCCACTCATCTTTCCTTGAGCCAAGCTTCACGCTTCCTCAAGCTGCGTGACTTTCTTGTTTCTCGTTGGCGCTTTCTTCGCGCTGTAGACTTTCGCTGACGATTTTCTTCTATACTAAGCCAAGGCTTTCGCTTTGCGACTTTCTTTCGCTTTCACTCGCACTTTCGCTTCGTGACTTTCTATCGCTTTCTTCTATCGCTTTTCGATCGCTTTCGCCAAGGCTTTCTTCGATCTCCGGCCTTTCGATCTCCGCTTTCGTTGCTTTCTTCGACGCCGCCACGCTTCGCCATAGGCTCTTCAAGCCAGCGGCTTTCGTTAAGGCTCACTTCAGATTGCCAGACTTCCGCTGGCTACTTTCGCTGGCTGGGCTTCTCGCTTTCTTCGCTTCGGCTTTCTTCGCTTTGTTTTCGCGTTTTCTCTCTCTCGCTTTTTCTTTACTTCGCTTATCTCTCGTTTAGCTTATCGCTTCGCCGCTTTCTCTATTGTTCTTCTATCGCTTCTATCGCTTCTATCGCTTCTATCGCCTTCTATTGTTTCTCTTCGATCAAGGCTTTTCGACGCTGGGCTAAGGCTTTCTTCAATCATGCCATTAAGCGCTATTTTGATTACGGGCTTAATTCTGAATGCTGCCATAGGCGCTTTCGATCGCTTCTCTTCGATCGCTTAACTTCACAGCCAGACTTTCTTCGCTGGGCTTTCTATCGCCTTCGCTGGCCAGCTTATAGCTCGCTTTCGCTTCGATTCTGCTGATCTCTGGCATGGGCTAGCTTCTCTTTTCGGGCCGCTTCCTTCTCTCTCTCTCGCTACCAGACAAGGCCAGTCGCATGGGCTTCGCCACAGACGCTGGCTTCGCGCCAGCCAAGGCGCTTTCGATCGCTATTCGATTGTTACGCTGGGCCTTCGATCGCTTCAGACGCTGGGCCAGACGCTTTCTTGTGCTCGGCTTTCTCGCCAAGGCTTGCTTTCGCTGAGCCTTTCTTCATAGTCTTCTTCACAGTTCGCACAGATTTCGCTGCGCTTCAAGGCTGGGCTGGCTTTCCTCGATCTTTGTAGTAACTTCGCTTCTTCTTCGCTTTCATATTTTCGCGTTGTTTCGATTCGCTGCTTTCGTGACTTTCTTCACTACTCGCTTTCTCTACTTTCGCTGGCTTTCGCTTACTTCTTTCTTCGCTTTCGCTTTCGGGCTTCTTCTTCTTTACTTCAAGGCTTTCTTGGTTTTTCGCTTTCTTCTCGATTGCCAGGCTTCGCTGATCGCTGGCTTTCGGGCTTTCGAGCCGCTTCAGACGCTGGGCTGGGCCAGACGCTTTCTTACTTCCGCTTTTCGCCAAGGGGCTTGAGCTTTCTTTCGCTGCTTTCATCTTTCACACCGTTCGCCAGACTTCGCCGCTTTTCAAGGCTGCTTTCCTCGATCTTCGGACTGATTCGCTTTCTCTTCGCCAAGGGCTTTCGCTTTCTTCTGCTTTCGCTGCTTTGATCTTCGCTGCTTCTCTTCGCTGTTTCGATTCGGGCTGCTTTTCAGACTTTCTTCGGGCTGTTCGATCTCGCTGGGCTTTCAGATTTTCTTTTCACTTCGCTGGCTTTCTCACTTCTTCACTTCGCTTTCACTTCATCATAGCTTTCCGGCTTTCTTCGGGCTAAGGCTTTCTCACTTCGGCTTTCTTCACTTCAAGGCTTTCCGCTTTTCGCTGGGCTTTCTTCGCTGGCTGATTCGCTTCGGCTTTCAGCGACTTTCTTTTCACTCGCCGTTTTCTCGCTTTATCGCCGCTATCGCCAGACTTCCGCTTTTCTCTCTCGCTGCATTCCGCTTTCTTCACAAGGCTTTCTTCGATCGCTGGGCTTTCGATTACCACAGATTCTTCGACGCTTCGGGCCATGCGCTTTCTTCTCTCTTCACAGATTTCGCTTTCTTTCGCTTTCTTCGCTGGCTTTCTTCTTCTTCGACAAGGCTTCGATCGATTGCCACAGATTTTCTTCTGACGGGGTTGCCAAGGTTTTCTTCTTCGATCGCTGCCGCTTTCTTCGCTTTCGGGCTCGCTTTCTCTTCACTTTCGCCGCTGCTTCTTCACTCGGCAGCTTTCAAGGCTTTCGCTTGCGCTCTTCGGTCGCGCTTTCTTTCTCGCTGGGCTGATTCTCGCCGCTTTCGTGGACTTTCTTCTTCACTGCGCCGTCTTCTCTCGCTTTATCTGAAGCTTCGCTTCTCTCGCTGCGCATTTCCGCCTTCTTCGCTTCTTCTCTTTCGCTGCTTCTTTTTCATTTCTATCGCTTTCGCTTTATCAGCTTTATCTCTATCGCCACTCTTCTCTCTCGATCGCGTTTCGATTAAAGCCATTACATGGGCTTCACTGATCGCTGGGCTGAACTCTTGTTATCGGCTAAGGCGTTTTCTTCGCCAGACTTTCTTCTTGTTCGCGCCTGTCACATGGCCATATTGGCCAGACTTTCTCTCTCTCGCCGGGCCAGACAGATTCTTCAGCCGCCAGACTTCTCTCTATCGCTTCTCTCTCTCTTCTATCGCCTTCGATCATGGCTTTCTTCGGGCTTTCATGGCTTCCGCTGCAAAGCGCTGCCAAGGCTGGGCGCTTTCTTCGCCATACGCTTCTCTCGCCACGCTTCTTCGCCAAGGCTTCGCCGGCCAAGGCTCACTGAGACTGCACGCTCGCCGCTTCGGCTTCTTTCGCTTCTTCGCTGCATGGCATACATAAGGCTGTTTTCGCGCGCCGCTTTCTTCGCCATGGGCTGGGCTTCGCGAGCTTTCAAGGCTTTCTCTTCGCTTTTTTCACTTCGCTTCTTCGCGATCGTTTTCTCTTTCTCTTCGCCGCTTCTTCTTTCTATTGTTTTCTTCTTCGCTGCTGCAGACGCTTTCACTTCGCTAGCTTTCTTTCGCTACCGCTTTCGGCTGGCTTCTATCGCTTCTATCGCTTTCTATTGCTCTCTCTCTTCGATCAAGGCTTCGATCGCTGCCATACACCGCTTTCTTCAATCGCTACAGCTTTTCACTGGATTGCCGCCATTAAGGCTGGGCTATTTCTCTGATCGCTTCGACAAGCCGAATTTCCGCTGCATTTTCTTCGCCGCTTTCGCTTCTTCTTCTATCGCTTCGCTGGGCTAAGGCTTTCTCGCTGCTGATCTTCGCTGATTCTCTCAAGCGCTTTCGCTTCTTTTCGCTTTTTCGCTGGCTCTTCATTTTCTCTTCGCTGTTGCACAGACGCTTCGCTGCGATCGCTGGCCTCGCTGGGCTAAGGCTTTCTTCTTCGATCATTGCTTTCGCTTCGCTTCTTCGATTGCCGACTTCAGATTGGGCCAGACGCTTTCTTGTTTCGCCTTTCGCCAAGGCTTCTTGTTTCTTCTTCGCCGTTTCTTCTTCTTCACACTTTACTATTCGCTTAAGGGGCTGCCGCTTTCTCCTCGATTCGTGACTTTCGCTTTCTTCTTCGCCATGGGCTTTCTTCGCTTCTTCGCCAAGGCTTTTCGCCGTTTCGATTGGACAAGCCAGCTTTCCGCTTCGATCGGGCCTGTCAGCGCTTTCTTGTTTCGCTTCGCTTCGCCGGGCGGCGCTTTCTGGTTTTCTCGTTCTTTCGCGAGCCTTCTCTCTTCTTCTCAGTCTCAGCCAGATTCCGCTGCTAAGGCTCGCTTCGCTTCTCTCGATCTCGTGACTTCGCTTTCTCTTCAGCTTTCTCTTGCGCTTTCTCGCTGTTCATCGATTCGCTGCTTCTTCAAGATTTCTTTTCATTTCCGCTATTTTCACTTCCTTCGGGCTGGGCTTCGCTTTCTTCTTCACTTTCCGCGCTTCTTCGCTTCTTCGCTTCTCGATTGCCGGCTGCCTGCTTCTTTCGGATCGGCTGCCGCTTTCGATTACGACAGATAAGCTTCAGACGCTTCACAGACGCTTCTGTTTCGCTTTCCGCTTGTTTCTCTTTCGCCGTTTTCATTCTTCTGCCAGACTTCCGCTGGCTTTGCTTCGCCCGCTGCTTCTCTCCTCGATCTTCGTGACTGATCGCTTCCGCTGCGGCCAGTTTTCGCTTCTGATTCCGCTGGGCTTCAGTGACTCTTCTTCGTTGCTCGATCTCGCCTGCTTCTTCAGGATTTTCTTTTCACTCGCTGCTTTCACTTTCTTCACTTCGCTTTCTCTTCACTTCGGGCTTCTTCCGCTTCTCTCTCGCTAGCTTTCACTTCACTGGCTCTCACTCACGCTTTCGCTTCACAGAAGCTGCTGGGCTTCGGGCTGGTTGATTCGCCTAGCTTTCCAGATTCTCGCTTCGACTTCGCTGCTTCGCTTCTATCGCTGGCTTCTCTCTCGCCAGACTTTCGCTTCTCGCCGCTTTCTCTCGATCAAGGCTTCTTCGATTGCTGGTTGCTTATCAAGGCCAAGGCTTTCGCCAGATTTTCGCTTCTTCGCTTTCTTCGCTGCTTCTTCGACGCGCTGATCGCTACAGATTTTCGATTGCCGCCATGCTTCGATTGCCGCTGGGCTTTCGCTTTCGCCGCTTTCTTCACTTTCTTCGCTACAGCTTTCATTACAAGGCTTCGCTAAGGCTTTCGCCAGGTTTTCGCTGCGCTTTCTTCGGCTGCTGATTCGCTACAGACTTTTCTTCTCACTCGCTGTTTTCGCTTTATCAAGCCGCTTTCGCAGATTTCACAGACTTCGCTTTCGCTTTCGCTTTCTTCTTCTTCTTCGACGCGCTTTCGATCGCTGCCAAGGCTTTCTCGACAGCCACAAGGCTTTCTCTTCGCCAGATTTTCGCTTTCTCTTCCGCTTTCGCTTCGCTTCGACAAGGCTGAGTCAAGCCACAGATTCTTCGATTACAAGGCTTTCTTCGATTGCCAGTTGGCTTTCAGTTGGGCTGGGCTTTCACTCTTCGCTTGCTGCTTCACTTCAAGGCTTTCGCCAAGGCTTTTCGCTGCAGGTTTCGCTGCGCTTTCTTCGCCAAGGCTGATTCGCTGGCTTCAGACTTCTTTCACTGGCTGTTTTCTCTCGGGGCTTCTATCGCCAGTTTTCGCCGCGACTTCGCTTTCGCTTTCAAGGACTTTCTTCGCTACTTTATCGCTGCCGAGTCGCTTTCTATCGCCACTTTCTTCGACAAGGCTTTCGACGCTGCCAAGGCTTTACTTCGATTACATCGCTGTGAGCTATTACGCTTTCGCCAGATTTCTCTTCTTGAGCTGCTGCGCTTCGCTAAGGGGCTGCCAGATTTTCTTCGCCAAGCAGATTTCTTCGCTACAGATTTTCAAGCCGCTGTGACTTCTATCGCTTTCTCTTCTATCGCTTTCGATTAAGGCTTTCTTCACAGCTTTCTTCGCTATAGCTATTAAGGCTTTCTTCGCTGGCGCGCTTCTTCTTCATTAAGGCTTTCGCTTTACTACAGACTTCCGCCGCTTTCGCTTTTCTTCGCCTGCCAAAGGTCTTCTAAGGCTTCTTCAAGGCTCAGCTTTCGCTGGGCTTTCGCGAGCTTTTGCTCGCGCTTTCTTCTTCGCTTTCTTTTCACTTCGCTTCTCTTCGCTTATCGCTTTCTCTCTCGCCGCTTTCTTCTATTGTTTTCTCTCGCGCGCCAGATTTTCTCTCACTTCGCTGGCTTTCGGCTTCACTCGCCTTCGCCGGGCTTTCTGAGACATCGCTTCTATCGCTTCTATTGTTCTCGACGCGCTTCTTTCTGACTGGCCAAGGCTTTCAATCGCGCGCGCCATGTTTACTTCACTGATCGCTGGCTTCGCCAAGGCTTCGACGCTTCGATCAAGCCAAGCTTCGCTGAATCCCGCTGTGACTTTCGCCGCTTCTCTATCGCCTCTCGTTGGCCATAGCTTTCCGCCAGCTGATTCGCTGATTCTTTCGCGCTGGGCTTTCTTTTCGCTTTCGCTTTCTTCTTCATTTTTCGCCAGACGTTGCTGACTGGTTATAGCTTTCATTCGATTGCCGCTGGCTTCGATCGCCGCTTTTCCGATTGCCGCTTCGCCTTCGACGCTTCAGATACGGCTGCCAGACGCTTCTCTTGTTTTCGCCTTCGCTTATGGCTTGCTATTCTTTCTCGCTGTTTCTCTCTACACTTCACCGCTTTCATCGCTGGCCGCTTTCTCCTCGATCTTCGTGACCTTCGTGACTCTGGCTTTCTCTTCGCTTTCGCTTTCGCTCTTTCGCCATGGCTTTTTTCGGGCTGCTCGATCTCGCCGCTTTCAGACTTTCTTTCACTTCGCCAGCTTGCTTCAATTTCGCTGCTTTTCTTCACTGGGCGCTTCTTCGCTTCTTCTGCCATATATTGGCTGGCTGATTCGCTGGGCTGATTCAGACTTCTTTTCAGACGTTTCACTCGCCAGCTTCGGCTTTATCGCTGCTTTCGCTTTCTCTTCTCTCGCTGGCTAGACTTCGCTGCGATCAAGGCTTTCATTCAGCTCGACAAGCCAACTTCGCCAGACTTCTCTCGCCGCTTTCTCTTCTATCGCTTCTCTGGGTTGCCATATTTTCGCTGGGCTGATTCGCTGGGACTTTCGCTGGGCTTTCTTTTTTCGGGCCGCTTTCTTCTTCACTTTTCTTCGCTGGGCTGCCAGACGCTGGGCTTCAAAGCTGCGATCGCCGCTTTCCGCTGGCCAAGGCCGCTTTCGATCGCTGCTGATTGCCTGCTTCGCTTTTCGATCGCCAGACGCCGCCAGACGCTTTCTTTTTGTTTCGCTTTCTGTTTGCGCGTTTGCTCTTTTCTTTTCTCGCTGTTTTCTTCACACTTCACTTCGCTTCGCGCTTCGCTCTCTCGATTCTCGATTCTTCGTGACTTCGCTTCTCTCTTCGCTTTGCGCTTTCTTCCGCCTTTCGCCAAGCGCTTTCTTCGCTGGCGCTTCGATTCGCGGCCAGACTTTGACTTTCTTTTCTACTCGCCGCTTCTTCTTCTTTGAATACTTTCCGCCAGCTTTCACTGCTTCGCTTCGCTTTTTCGCTCAAGCGCTTCGCTGCTGATCTTCGCTTATCAGACTGCGTGATTCTTTTCACTCGCTCTTCTCTTTCTACTCGCCGCTTCTTCTTCGGCTTTCTATCGCTGCTTTCTTCGGGCTGCGATTTTTGGGCTTTTTCGCTTTCTTCGCTGGGCTTCTTCTTCTCTTTCGATTGCTAAGCTTTCGACAAGCACTACAAAGATTCTATTCTTCGACAAGCGCTTTCGACGGCTACAGATTTCTTCGACGCTGGCGCAGCGCTTTCACTGATCGCTGGCTTTGTCATTTTCTTCGCTACGCTTTCGCCAAGGCGCTTTCGCTGGTGTGGTTTCGCCAAGGCTTCTCGCCAGTTGTTTTCTTCGCTGCTGATTCGCTGGCTTTTCGTGACTTTCTTTCACTTCGCTTTCTATCGCTGGCTTTATCGCCGCTTTCGCCAGATTTCCGCTTTTCTTCGCTGCCAGACTTCGCTTTCTTCCGCTTCTATTGCTTCCGCTTTCTATCGCCACTTTATCAGCTGCATTCTATCGCTTCGCCGTTTACGACTTCGGCTTTCGCTTCTATTGCTCGCTTTCTATCAGCCACTTCTATCGCTTTCTATCGCCATTTATCACGCTTTCTCTTCGACGCCACCAGACTTTCTTCGACTGCCACCAAGACTTTTCGATCGTTGGCCAAGGCGGTTTTCTTCGACGTCGCCATTAGGCTTTCGTTGACGTTCGCCGGCCAAGGCTTTCTTTCACTCATATTTCGGCTAAGGCCTTCTTCTTTCACTTCAAGGTTCTCTTCGATCGCGCTTTCTCGCTTCGTGGCTTTCTCTCGCCATTAAGGGCTTTTCTTTCGATTACGCTGCCACAAGGCTGATCTTCGACGTTATGCCTTCGCTATTGGCATCGCTTTCGCTGCCATTAAGGCTTTTCTTCGCCGTCATACTTTCTTCGCTTTCGCCATTGCTGCTTTCGCTTTCTTAGCTCGCTACGCTTTCGCTTCTTCTTCTTCGATCGGGCCGCGCCTCGCTTTCTTCGATCGCCGCGGCTTCTCGCGCTCGCTTTCTCTTCTCGGCTTATCTCACTTTGTTTCATACAGGCTTCGCTTTCTTCGATTTCAAGGCGCTGGCTTTCGATTTAAGGCTTTCCTTCCGATCAAGCGCTTTTTCGATCACAAGGCTTTCGATTGCTAAGGCTTTCGCTGGGCTGATCGCTTCTTCGCTATGGCGAGGCCGCTTGGCGCTTGAGGCCGCGAGCGCCTTCTCGATCGCTGCTTTCGCTTTATCGCTTTTCGCCAGACTTCGCTTCTTCGCTTTCTTCGCCGCTTTCTAGCTTTCTTCGCTGGGCTTCGCTTTCGCTGGCGCTTTCGCCAAGGCTACGCTTCTTTCGCTGGCTATTGCCAAGGCTTGCTATTTGCCACTTCGCCAGACTTTCGCTGCTTTCGGCTACAGCTTCAAGGCTACAGCCATTACTTCCGCTTACTTCGCTTGTTTTCGCTTTCTCTTCTTCGCTTTTCACTCGCTTCTTCTCTTCGCTTATCGCTTTCTCTCTCGCTTCGCTTTCTCTATTGTTTCTTCTCGCCGCAGATTTCTCTTCACTCGCCGCTTTCTTTTCGCTGGCCGCTTTCGCTGTTTCTTCTTCTATCGCCTCTATCGCTTCTATCGCTTTCTTCTCGATCAAGGCTTCGATCGCTTTCTTCGACGCTTTCGATTGCTCGATCGCTGAACTCTCGCCAGACTTTCTCTTCGCTGCTTTCTATCGCTTCTTCGCTGGGCTGATTCGCTGATTCAAGGCTTTTCTTTTTCGCTGCTTTCTTCTTCTTCTTCGCTGCCAGACGCTGGCTCGCTGATGACGCTCGCTGGCTAAGGCTTTCGACGCCGCTTTCGATCGTTGGCTTTCGATCGCCGCTTCGCTTCGATCGCTTCAGACGCTGGCCAGACGCTTCTTGTTTCGCTTCGCCAGGCGCTTGTTTCTTCTTTCTCGCTCGTTTTCTCTTCACACTCGCCAGACTTCCGCCGCTTTCCTCGATTCTTCGTGACTTCGCTTCTTTCGCCGCTTTCGCTTTCTTCGCTTTCGCTTTCGCTTCGCTGCTCGATTCGCCGCTTTTCAGACTTTCTTTCACTTCGCCGCTTCACTTTTCGCCGCTTCTCACTAAGGCTTCGCTTTCTTCGCCAAGGCTTTTCGCCAAGGCTGCCAAGGCTTCGGCTAAGGCTTCGGGCTGGGCTGATTCGCTGGCTTTCGCCAAGGCTTCGCTTAAGGCTTCGGCTAAGGCTTCGCCAAGGCTGGGCTGCTGATTCGCTGCTTTCGCTGCTGATCTCGCCGCTTTCGTGACTTTCTTTCACTCGCTTTCTTCGCTTATCGCCGCCGCTTCTTCAGACTTCTCTTTCACTTCGCTTTCTTCGCTTTATCGCCGCTTTCTCTTCGACTTTCTTCTTTCACTCGCTTTCGCTTCGCTTTATCGCCGCTTTCTTCTCTCGCCAGACTTCGCTTTCGCTTTCTCTTCGCTGCTTTCTTCGCTGCTTTCTTCGGCTATTGATCAAGGCTTTCGATTGCCACAGACTTTCTTCGACGCCGCTTTCTTCACTTCGCTTTCACTTTCGCCGCTTTCTTCACTTCAAGGCTTCGCCAAGGCTTTCGCCAGGTTTTTCTCGCCGCTTTCAGACTCTTCTTTCACTCGCCGCTTTCGCTTTCTATCGCCGCTTTCTTCTTCGCAGACTTTCGCTTTCTTCGCTTTCTTCTTCAAGGCTGCTTCGCTTTTTATCGCCGCTTTCTCTATCGCTTTCGCTTTCTATCGCTTTTCTATCGCTTTTTATCGCTTTCTCTTCGATCAAGCGCTTTCTTCGATCGCTGGGCTTTCTTCGGGATTGCCAGATTTCTTTCGATTGCCACAGATTTTCTTCGACGCTGGCCATTAAGGCTTTCTTCGCTGGGCTAAGGCTTTCTTCGCTGCCAAGGCTTTCTCTCGCTGCCATTAAGGCTTTCTTCGCTGCCAAGGCTCGCTGGCTTTCGATTGGCTTTCTTCTCGATCGCTGGTTGCGGCTTTCGCTTTCTCGACAAGGGCTTTCGCTTCTTCTCTTCTCTTGTTTCGCGCTTCGCTTTCTTTCTTCTTCTCGCCAAGGCTTCGCTTCGCTTTCTTCGACGTTGCCAAGGCCTTTACTTTCTTCTTCGCTTGTTCTACTGGCCATAGGCTTAGCTTTGTTTTCGATCGACTAAGGCTTTCGATCAAGGCTTCGCTTCGATCAAGGCTTCGCTAAGGCCGCTTAAGGCTTACATGCTTTCTGGATCAAGGCTTTCGATCGCGCTTTCTTCGACGCTTTCGCCAGACTTTCTCACAGACTTCTTCTCGCTGTGACTTCAAGACTTTCTTCACTCGCCGCTTCGCTTTATCGCTCGCTTTCTCTTCGCTTTCTTCGCTCGCTTCTTCGCTGGTCTCTTTTTTCGTCGCTTTCTATCGCTGCTTTCTTCGATCAAGGCTTTCGATCACATTAAGGCTTTCGATCTATTGGGCTTTCTTCGATCGCTGGCTGGGCTTCTTTCGATTGCCATTGCTGGGCTCGATCGCTCAGCCATGGCTGACGATCGTTATTGGCTGGCTTTCATATTGATCAAGCCATATGCGACATTTTGATCGGCCACATATTTCGGCTATTGGTTTTCGCTGGCGCTTTCTTCACATATTTCTTCGCCATATTTTCTTCATTATTAAGGCCACATATTTCTCGATTAAGCCATATTCGATCAAGGCTTTCGATCGCGCTTTCTTCGATCGCCATTACTGCTGCTTTCTTCGATTGCCATAGGCTTTTCATCGTTAAGGCTTCGCTGCCAAGGCTTTCGCTGGCCAAGGCTTTCTTCGCTGCGCTTCTCTTCTTCTTCGCCAAGGCTTTCTTTCGGGCTAAGGCTTTCTTCGATTGCCAAGGCTTTCTTCGACGCTGCCATAGCTTTCTGATTGCCATAGGCTTTCGATCGTTGCCAAGGCTTTCGCTTTCTTCTTGTTCTACTTGCCATACAGATTTTCTCGACGCTGATTTTTTTCTCGATTACAAGGCTTCGATCGGGCATATTATTCGCTTCGCTTCGCTGCTTCGCTGCTTCGCTGCTTTCGCTTCGCTGGGCTCGCTTCGCTTCTTTTTCGCTGGCTTCGCCGCTTCTTCGCTTTCTCTTCTTCTTCGCTGCTTTCAAGCTACGCTTTCTTCGCTGCTGGCTTTCTTCGCTGCTTTCTTCTTCTTCGCTGCTGGCTTTCCGCTGCTTCTTCGCTGGCTTTCGCTGCCTGCCGCTTTCGGCTTTCTTCGCCGTTTTCTGGGCTTCTTCTTCGCTGCGCTTCGCTTGTTCTGGCTTTCGCTGGCTTTCGCTTTCGCTTTCTTCGCTTCATTTTCTTCGCTGGCTTTCTTCGCTGCTTTTCGCTTTCTTCGCTTTCGCTTTCGCTTCGCTTTCGCTTTCTTCGCTTTCTTCGCTTTCTCTTCGCTTCTCTTTCTTCGCTGGCTTTCTTCGCTGCTTCTTCGCTGCTGCTTCGCTGCTTTCGCTTTTCGCTGCTTTCTTCGCTTTCGCTTTCTTTCTTCGCTTACTTTCCGCTTACTTTTCGCTTACTTTCTTCAGACTTTCTTCAGATTTCAGACTTCGCCAGACGCTTTCTCTTCGCTGGGCTTTCTTCGCTTCGCTTCGCCGCTTTCGCCGTCTCTTTTTCGCTGCTTTCTATCGCTGCTTTCTTCGATTAAGGCTTTCTTCGATTGCCATTACGAGGCTTTTCGATCGCCATTAGGCTTTCTTCTTCGATCGCTATTAAGGCTTCGATCGCTGGCTATTATCGATTGCCATTAGCATTTAGTATTGGCTTGATCGGCCATTAGGGCTCGATTGCCATATTCGATCGCTGCCATTACTGGCCAAGGTTTCTTCGCTAAGGCTTTCGCTGCGCTTTCTTCGCCATGGGCTTTCGCATTGCCATTAAGGCTTTCTTCGCTAAGGCTTTCGATTAAGGCTTTCGATCAAGGCTTTCGATCGCTGGCTAAGGCTTTCTTCGATCGTTGCCAAGGCTTTCGATCGCTATAAGGCTTTCAAGCTGGGCTATTCTTCGCAAGGCTTTCTTCGGCCAAGGCTTTCTCTTCTTCGCTGGCTTCGATCGGCCTATTGGGCTTCTCGATCGCCATGGGCTTCTTCGATCAAGCTTTCGATCGCCATAGCTTTCCTCGATCGCTGCTCGCTTCTCGCTTTCTTGTCTCTACTTCGCTGGCAAGATTTTCTCTCGATCGCCGCTTTCGATCGCTTTCGATCGGCTTCGCTTCTTCTTTCGCTGGCTCGCTGCTTCGCCATTGGCCTCGCTTTCTTCGCTGCCGCTTCGCCGCTTTCGCTTTCTTCGCTTCTCTCGCTTTCTTTCGCTTTCTTTCGCTCTTCATTCATTTCGCTTCTTTCTCTTCTTTCTCTTCTTCGCTAGCTTTTCTTCGCTGCTTTTCGCTGCTTTCATTGGGCTTTCGCCTTCGCTTTCTTCGCTGGCTTTCTTCGCTTTCGTTGGCTTGTTCGCTGGCTTTCTTCGCTTTCGCTTCGCTTTCGCTTTCTTCTCGCTTTTCTTCGCTGCTTTCGCTGGCTTTCAGCTTTCTTCGCTTTCGCTTTCGCTTTCTTCTTTCGCTTTCTCTTTCGCTTTCTTCGCTGGCTTTCGCTGCTTTCTTCGCTGCTTTCGCTGGCTTCGCTTCGCTTTTCGCTTTCTTCGCTTTCTTTCTTCGCCAGACTTTTCTTCGCCAGACTTTCTTCGCTTACTTTCTTCGCTTACTTTCTTCGCTTACTTTCTTCGCTTACTTTCAGACTTTCTTCGTGACTTCGGCCAGACGCTTTCTTCTTCTCGCTTTCGCTTTCTTCGCTTTCGCTTTCGCTTTCTCGCTGCTTTCCTCGCTGGGCTTCGCTGCTTTCTTTCTCGCTGCTTTCTCGCTTTTTCGCTCGCTTTTCCTCGCTGGGCTTTCTCTGCTTCGCTTTCTTCTTCGCTTTCACTTTCAGACTTCGCCAAGGCTTGTTTCGCTTCGCTTCTTGCCGCAGACACACACACTCTCTCTCGCCGCCACACACACACACTTTCTTCTCGCCGCCGCTTCCCACACACTTTCTTCGCCGCCGCCACACTCACACACTCTTGTTCGCCGCCACTTCACACACTTTGCTCGCCGCCACTTCACTCTTGCTTTCGCCGCCGCCATTCACTCGCTTGCTCGCCGCCGCCGCCACTCACTCTTGCTCGCCGCTTCACACACTTCTGCTCGCCGCCACTCGGCCACACACTCTTGCTCGCTCGCTCACTCGCTCACACACTCTTGCTCGCTCGCTCACTCGCTCACACACTCTTGCTCGCTCGCTCACTCGCTCACACACTCTTGCTCGCTCGCTCACACACTCTTGCTCGCTCGCTCACACACTCTTGCTCGCTCGCTCGCTCGCTCACACACTCTTGCTCGCTCGCTCGCTCGCTCACACACTCTTGCTCGCTCGCTCGCTCGCTCACACACTCTTGCTCGCTCGCTCGCTCGCTCACACACTCTTGCTCGCTCGCTCGCTCGCTCACTCACTCACACACTCTTGCTCGCTCGCTCGCTCGCTCACTCACTCACACACTCTTGCTCGCTCGCTCGCTCGCTCACTCACTCACACACTCTTGCTCGCTCGCTCACTCACTCACTCACACACACATGCTCGCTCGCTCGCTCGCTCACTCACTCACTCACACACACACACACACACACACACATATACATTTCTCTCGCGCGCGCACGCGCACACACACGTGTTGCAAACCCTGCAGCTCCATTTCCACATGAATCTTCACAAAACCCCGGAAGTTATTAAATATATTAAAAAATAAGAGTTTAACTTAAACTTTTATTATTTACCACTTACCGACTTTCCTCTAGAGAGAAGTGAGAAACACACACACTATGTACATCTGGCCTTCTCTCTCTCTCTTTCTCTCTCTCTCTCTGTCTCACACGCTATATTATAAGCTCGTACTTTACTTTCTCCACTTTATAAACACTATAATCAACGAGATGGAATTTATCTTCTCTTTTCTTTTCTTCTCTTGAAGCTAAAACTTCTTCACCTCGCTAACTGGAGTCTCATTGTGAAAATAAGATGCTTCCTGTGCTGTCATACGTCAGAAACGGGACCACGTGCGTCTAAAAACCCACCCAATCGTCCCTGCGTCAGACGCTGGTTCCGCCCACACCCTGGCAAGAGAGTTCCGTCAAGCTTTTTTTTTTTTTTTTAATTCTTTCAGTTTGGATTCTGTAAAAAAATTGTAATCGGAAAATAATTTCATTTTATTTTCTTCCATCTCAGCATCAAATACACAAAACTTTATTTATGGGTTTATTTGTGTATTTCTTTTGTGTGCAAGGGCAGTATTGGCCTGGTGGTAAGGTGCAGGCTCAATAATCCTTCTCTTCTTTTCTTTTTGGCCTTTTTCCCGTTCTCGAGAGTCGCCACAGCCAATCATCTGATTCGCACATTTGATTTGGCATAGGTTTTTACGTCAAATGCCCTTCCTGTCACAACCCTTTAGTAAGGGACAGAAACACGCTGACATCTTTGCAGCCTACTCTTTACAAAAGTCAGCAATGGTTCTTTTACATGCCTCACACCATAGACAGTGAGAGACATGGCCCACCTTTCATAACTCAGTTAGCTGCACTGGGAGGACAGTGACAACCCTGTGGGGACTTGAACCCCCAACCTTAGAATCAGCGATCCTGCACCCTATCCACAAGACCACCACTGCCCTTTAATTTGCTCATTAATCCTAATACCCCTATTTCACTGGAGCTCGGCAGACTCGCGGAAGCAAAAATTTAGTCATCCTCAAATTTTCCTCAGTCATTTCCTCATCTTCTGTGTCCTTCCATATGATTCCAAATTTGTTTTTCCGCTTCCGACAGACCAAAATCTTCCATGTTCAAAAGCACGTTCACGGAAAAATTTTTCCGACAGTGTTCCCTTTGGTTCCGCAGTCCTTCCGTGAACATTACATAATTTCTGCAAACGTTCCGTGATCTTTCCTTTTATTCCGCAAGTGTTCTGTGACTGTTCCGCAAGCCTTCCCCCCCCTCTTCCAGATGGTCAAAAGCGGCCACGGAACGTTTGCTTTCATCTACGGATCCCCACAGACTACTTACGGAAGGCACGGAATACATACGGAACAATAGAGAAACACTGCGTAATTACCGTAGACAGTACACGGAACAAAGTGGAACATTTGCGGAATACATACAGCGCGTTTGTGGAATGGTTTGCTGATAGCACGGAAGACTTACGGAACACTCATGGAAGTCACTTCTTCTATGAATACAGGTGCGCAAGACAAAGAGCCATTCATTTCGAGAGACACCACGATGCCGAAAGCCAAGCGGAAGCCATCCACCAAGAGGCCATGGTCTCTAACGCTGGATACCCCACTTGAAGAGCCTCCTCAGGAAGTCGAGGTCGACACCGAGCTGGATGTCGCTTCCGCCGATATCGTCACTGAGAACAAGAAGGCACGTGTCTATTTAAAGCTCACCGACGATGAGGAGCAGGCCATGGTGGAGTTCATCCAGGTGAATGAGTGCTTGTAGAACAAGAAACTCTGGTCCTGGACGGACAAAGCACACAAGGCCAAGCTCTGGGCTGATCAGGGCTCGCGCATTGGGAAGAGCAACAAGGAGCTGAAACAATGGTTCCATAGTGTGCACATGAGGCTGGGAAAGCTTAGACGGTGGAAGTCGGGGCAAGCTGACCTCAATATGTCACAGAGGGACCAGTGGATATATGACAGCTTTAGCTTCCTATGTCCACACATAGTCAAGTACAGCGGAGGAACGTGGTCTCTTTCAAGGCAAAGATTGCTGCTGCAGCTGGCTCCGACGGTTCCACGCCCACCACCACTGGAGAACCTCCACTGCCATCAACGCCGGAACGGTCAGAGGACAGTGGAAATATCGACCACCAGTTGGCAGAAAAGACAACACCCATCAGCCCCCTCGACGCAACGCCTGCCACCGCAGCATCCAGTTCCGTCTTGGCAAGGTCTAACGCTCCAACATCCAGCCTTGACGACAGAGCTGACTGGATTCTCGCAGTAGCTGAACAGCTGGTGAACCAGAGAGGGTGAGTTTCGCCAGTTGGGCGGCAGCTGTGCTGCATAATCTACCTAAACCGTTGTACAGGCATGCCAAATTGAAAATCCAAGAGCTGCTTAATGAATGCTTGGACAGAGCTGAAACCTTGGAGATGCAGCCGCAGAAACAACCACCTCCTAAGCAGCAGCGGTCGCAGCAGCTCCAGCCTCCTCAGCAGCATTCGCAGCAACACCGCCAGCAGCTTTCTCAGCAGCATCGACCACCACCTCTGCACCACCAGTGGTATCCGCAGCATTACTGGCCGTCCCCACCGACGCCGTGGATCACGCAGCTGTCAGGTCTACCCGTGCCTGTTTGGGGACCTCAACACCACCATGCTGTCAACAATCAACATCGTCTGCAGGAGAGCATCAACCACCACTCAGCAGACCAGTCAGTTGCCCTCCGGTGACATGCACATCGACGCCTGTAACCACCCCTGTGGCTAGAAAGACAAGTGGAAATGAGCTCAGCATTTTCAACCTTTCCAGTGTGCTTAGGCAGTGTTGTGATGACTTAGAGGACTCAAACTCTACCTGTGACCCGTGAGACTTTTGTTTTGTTTTTTTATTTATCATCATCATCATCATCATCATCTTCTGCTAAGTCCAGGGTCGAGTCGCGGGGGCAGCAACCTAAGCAAAGAAGTCTAGACGTCCCTCTCCCCAGCCACTTCCTCCAACTCTCCCGGAGGGACACCGAGGCGGCCCCAGACAAGCCGAGAGACATAGTCCCTCCAGCGTGTTCCAGGTCGACCCCGGGGTCTCTTCCCGGTTGGACATGACCGAAACACCACACCAGGGAGGCGTCCGGGAGGCATTCTAACCAGATGCTCGAGTCACCTCAACTGGCCCCTCTCAATGCGGAGTACAGTCGGCCCCCAACTTACGAAATCAATCCGTTCCAGAGCCCTTTTTGTATTGCAGGGATTTCGTAAGTTGGGGTCCGATCTTACATGTTAAACACCTAATTTGTTCCAAGGCTCCAGTCTTTGGACTGGATAAGCCCCATAAACCCTTCAAAAATGATAAAAGTGCACCAATTTTGTATGAAATATGTGTTAAAAGTAAAAGAAAATTATTTATTAAACCATTTAAACATTTTATTAACATATTAAACCATTATATTAACATATTTATTAATTATGCCATTATTAAACATTTTTTATTAACACGCACACAGACACACACAAGACGTGAATTCAAAGCGCATTCCCTGCTTGACCATTTACATATTAGACACTTTTCTTCTATATATATACACACAGACGCTCCCGACTTATGTTTTTAATTGATTCCGGACGGCCAAACGTAAATTGAAAGTGAACGTCAGTTGTTACAGTGACGTATGACGCTCATACTGCACTATACATCCAGAAATACCATTAATGTATCTCATAAAACACCCCTAAATCAATTATTATAAACATAACATTGTAAAATAATATCAAATATATCAAATAATATCAACATTAATTTCAAATAAATTAAATTCAAGCAAAATAATTTCAAATTGATAAATTTTAATCAAATTCACTCATCAAATATCAAATACAGTGTCAAATATAACCTTTAACATTCTCTATAATGCACTCTTTCTGCTTGTAAATGGTTCCGATGGTCGACGGATGGTAACTTTACATGAAGCTGAGCCAAGTCACATTACATGAAGCTGAGCCGAGTGACTTTACATGAGGCTTAAAACAGCCAATCAACGCTGACAATATGTGAGGCGCTCAACACCGAAAGCAGTTTACTTTTTTGTGCTTGAGACAAAGCCCAGGTTATATGGACTTCCGGTCTTTCTAGTGAGCAAGGGCGCCATTGACTACTGGTTTAGTACTCAGCCTGCACTGATGTGAATCACCAGCAGAGCGGACAGTTCTCTTTCTTTTCTGGATTTGGGTTCTCATTTATTTTACAACTCTCTTTGCTTAACTGAGTATGCATGGTAGATTGTGCCAATTCGAGCAGATAGTGAATTCATCTCTGTGTATGAGATTGCACCCATGCTAGTAGGCTTACGCTTCTGACCAACCATATTTGCTCAGGGTTACAAAAGTCCGCAGAAACACAAAGATCACACGCATATATATATGGTATATATACACCAGTATATATATATATATATATATATATATATATATATATATACATACATACACCAGAGTAAAACTGAAGTGGGAAGAAGGAAGTGCACGTTCAGTTTGTCATTTGTAAACAACGGGACGCAGCGTCATTATGTCATTGCATCATTGCTAAACTCAAAATTTGACAATTTAAAAAAAAAAAAAAAAACTGCAAAATCGAAAAACGTAAAAAGGATGAAAGTAAGTCGGGGAGAATCTGTATGTGGAAATATATATATATTTATATTTATATATATATGTAATAATATGGGGAAAAGGCAATGATTGTGTTTTGTTAAACCAGGTCAAGACATGTTCCAGGCATGACATGTTCCGGGCTAGAAAAGTATATATACAGGGATCCCTTGCTCTTTTGTGCTTCAATTCATTTTACTTCAGTGCATCACATTTTTTTTCTTTTTTAAATATTCATCAAATTAGAAAATAAGGAAATTAAGGAGTAATAGGAGGAAAGGTTCAGGAAAATGCCCCAAGAACAAGGCCAATTATGCAAAAAAAAACAAAAAAAACAAAAAAAAAACCCAAACAAACAAAAAACAACCTAAAACTTCCTATCAAAACTAGTTACATTTTTGTGAGGTGCACATCTGAGTGCGTGCACACACACACCTGTGCATGTGCACCAGCATCTGTATGTGCGTGTAGTTATATTTTATTAACAGCTTAATTTTAAGGATTTGAAGGATTTTAAGTACTTAGGCTCAACAATCCAGAGCAATGGAGAAAAGAGGTGAAGATGCTTGTGCAGGCAGGTTGGAATGGTTGGAGAAAAGTGTCTGGTGTGATGTGTGATAGGAAGGTATCGGCAAGAATGAAAGGAAAAGTGTACAAGTTGGGAGTAACGAGGATGGATAGGATCAGGAATGAGCACATCAGAGGGACAGCACATGTAAGATGTTTTGGAGACAAAGTCAGAGAGGCTAGATTGAGATGGTTTGAACATGTACAGAGGAGGGATAGTGAGTATATTGGTAGTCAGATGCTGAGGTTGGAACTACCAGGCAGAAGGCCTAAAGGAAGATCAAAGAGATGATTCATGGACGTGGTGAAGGAGGACATGAAGACGGTTGGTGTAAAAGGAGAAGATGCAGAGGATAGGGTGAGATAGAAGCAGACGACCCCTGAAGGGAAAAGCCGAAAGGAAAAGAAGAAGAAGAATGCTTATAATAGCAATTAGACATAAAAAAATAACATAAAATGCAAATAAAATACACACACATACTGATGGAACTGCATGAGAAGAAGATAACACACATACATACGCACGCGCGCATGCACGGGTGCAGATGTGTTGCACACACAGATGCAACAATGTAAGTAGTTTTGATGGGAGATTTTGGGTTGATTTTTGTTTCGTGTTGGTTTCGGGCTTTTTGCATAATTGGCATTGTTTGTGTGTCTTTTTCCTTAAATTTTTACCCTATTCTTTCTTATTTTCCTTATTTTTTAATTCCATGAATATTTTTTTAACTTGCTGCATGTCCTTCCCATCTCTATTTCTCTGCTGTGCCAACCTGTATAAATCATTTTCTCCCTCCTTACTGTCCAAATTAGCATACAAGTTAACATACACCTTCTGTTTGGCTTTGACAGCCCTACCTTCGCCTTATGCTGTGCATCCCTGTACTCCTGTTTACTCTCTTCAGTCATCTCAATGTCCCACTTCTTCTAGCTAACCTCTTCCTTTGTACACGCTCCTGCACTTCCTCATTCCACCACCATGTCTTCTTATCTACTTTCCTTCCAGAGGACACAGCAAGTACTCTCCTACCTGTCTCCCTGATCACATTAGCTGTAGTTGTCCAGTCATCTGGAAGCACTTCCTGACCACCCAAAGCCTGTTTCAACTCCTCCTTAAAGACAACACGACACTCTTCCTTTTTCAGCTTCCTCCACTTTTTCTTCTGCTCTGCCTTTGCCTTCTTTACCTTCCTCACCATCAGCGTCATCCTGCACACCAACATCCTATGATGTCTGGCAACACTCTCACCCGCTACTACTTTGCAGTCACATCGCCGACATAAGATGTAGTCTACCTGTGTGCTCCTACCTTCGCTTTTATGTCACCCTATGCTCCTGTTTCTTCTGGAAGAAAGTGTTCACCACAGCCATTTCCATTCTTTTTGCAAAATCGATCAACATCTGACCTTCTGTGTCCCTGTCCTGGATACCAAACCAGCCCATCACTTCCTCCTCCCCTCTGTTGCCTGTCCCAACATGTTCATTGAAGTCTGCTCCAATCACCACTCTTTCTCCTCTGGGAGTACTCTGCATCACTTCATCTAACTTACTTCAGAATCTCTCCTCCTCTTCTAGCTTGCATCCTGCCTGTGGGGCATAAGCACCAACAACATTGAACATCACACCTTCAATTTCTAACTTGAGACTCATCACTCTGTCTGACACTCTTTTCACCTCTAGAACATTCCTGACCAACCCCTCCTTTAAGATGATTCCTACTGCATTTCTCTTCTCATCCACACCATGATAGACCAGCTTAAACCCTGCTCCTAAGCTTCCAGCCTTGCTACCTTTCCACCTGGTCTCCTGAACACACAGTATATCCACTTTGCTCCTCTGCATCATGTCAGCCAGCTCTATACTTTTCCTGTCAGAGTTCCAATATTCAAAGTCCCTACTCTCAGTCCGAGACTCATGCCTTTCCTCTTCTCTCTTCGCTTACAAACACACCTCCCACCTCTCCGTCTTTGACCAACAGTAGTCCAGTTTCTACCAGCACCCTGTTGGTTAACAGCACTGATGGCAGTCGTTGTTAACCAGGGCCTTGACCGATCCGATATGACATTTGTATTGATGATCTGCATAACAAGTTGGGCAAACGTTTTATGTCATCTGTCCTTCCTGACACAACCCTCTGCATTTATCTGGGCTTGGGACCGGCGTGAGGATGAACCCTGGCTTGTGTGCCCTTTCATAGCTGCATTGAATGAATGCTTATACAGTAATAATTAAATGAATAAAACACTTGAAGAACTCAGCATTTAATTCTAGTTATTACATTACATCATAAATTGAAAACTTGGGTACTTTGGGCACACAATGAGCTTGGCTGTACTAAAACAAATGTTGAATAGAATATTCATTCATTCAATCTATCATTTTTTGAACCGCTTATTCTTAATCAGGGGCCAGTGGTGTAGTGGTTAGGGTGCTGTGCTCATGATTGGGAGGTTGTGAGTTTGAATCCCACTGAGACCCTCACTGTGCTAATACCCCTGGGCAAGGTCTCAACCACAAGTGTGCCTCTGTTCACCCAACAGTATAAATGGGTACCAGTAAAAATATACTGGGAAGGTAACCTGCGAAAACTAGCGTCCCATCCAGGAGAAGTTGAACTCCTGGTCGCTTCACACTCCAGAAACCGGGGATATGCACCGGCCTGATGAGCCACTAGGCTCGGGTGTAAAAACCCAACAGACTTTACTACTCCTACTTACATTCCTAATTAGGGTAGCGGGGAGCCAATCCTTGCCAAAAATCTCAGTCGATTCTTGGCAAGGACAGAGGACACCCTGGATGGTTAATAGTTCAGTTCAGTTCATTTTCTGTAACCGCTTAATCCTAATTAGGGGCATGGGGAGGCTGGTGCCCATCTCAGGCGAGGACAGAGTACACCCTGGATAGCTCCCCAGGCTATCGAAGGTCAGAAACACGCTGACAGCTTTGCGGCCTACTCTTGACAAAAGTCAACAATGGTTCTTTTGCATGCCTCACACCATAGACAGTGAGAGACATGGCTGGCCTTTTGATAACCCTGTTAGCTGCACTGGGGGGGGGAGTGACAACCTTGTGAAGAGTGGGACTCGAACCCCCAACCCTTGGATCAGCAATGCAGCGCCCTATACCACTAGACCACCACCACCCTACGGTTAATAGTGTGTATGTATGTATATATATATATATATATAGAAGTATTACCCCCATACCGGATCGCTCGAGGCCCGGGTTAACAACGACCGCCATCAGTGCTGTCAATCAACAGGGTGCTGATGGAAATTGGACTACTGTTTGTTGAAGACGTTGAAGAAGGAGAGGCGGGAGGCGTGTCCGTAGGCAGAGAGAGAAGAGGAAAGGCATGAGTCTAGGACTGAGAAAAGGGACTTTGAATGTTGGAACTATGCAAAGAAAAGGTAGAGAGCTGGCTGACATGATGTAGAGGAGGAAGGTGGACATACTGTGTGTTCAGGAGACCAGGTGGAAAGGGAGCAAAGCTAAAAGCTTAGGAGCAGGGTTTAAGCTGTTTTATCATGGTGTGGATGGGAAGAGAAATGGAGTAGGAGTCATCTTGAAGGAGGGGTTTGTCAGGAATCTTCTAGAAGTGAAAAGAGTGTCAGACAGAGTGATGAGTCTCAAGTTAGAAATTGAAGGTGTGATGCTCAATGTTGTTAGTGCTTATGCCAGGCAGGATGTGAGCTAAAAGAGAAGGAGAGATTCTGGAGTGACTTCGATGAAGTGATGCAGAGTACCCCCAGAGGTGAAAGAGTGGTGATTGGTGCAGACTTCAACGGACATGTTGGTGCAGGCAACAGAGGGGACGAGGAAGTGATGGGCAGGTTTCTAGGACAGGAACACAGAAGGACAGATGTTGATTGATTTTGCGAAAAGGATGGAAATGGGTGTGGTGAATACTTTCTTCCAGAAGAAACAGGAGCATAGGGTGACTTATAAAAGCGGAGGTAGGAGCACACAGGTAGACTACATCTTGTGCAAGCGATGTAATTTGAAGGAAGTCAGTGACTGCAAAGTAGAAGTGGGTGAGAGTGTTGCTAAACAGCATAGGATGGTGGTATGCAGGATGACGCTGATGGTGAGGAAGGTGAAGAAGGCAAAGGCAGAGCAGAAGACAAAGTGGTGGAAGCCGAAAAAGGAAGAGTGTCGTGTTGTCTTCAAGGAGGAGTTGAAACAGGCTTTGGGTGGCCAGGAAGTGCTTCCAAATGACTGGACAAGCACAGCAAATGTGATTAGGGACACAGGTAGGAGAATACTTGGTGTGTCCTCTGGAAGGAAAGTAGATAAGGAGACTTGGTGGTGGAATGAGGAAGTGCAGGAGTGTGTACAAAGGGAGAGATTAGCTCAGAAGAAGTGGGACATTGAGAGGACCGAAGAGAGTAAACAGAAGTACAGGGAGACACAGCGTAAGGTGAAAGTAGCAGTGGCTAAGGCCAAACAGAGGGCGTATGATGACATGTATGATAGGTTGGACAGTAAAGAGGGGGGAAATGACCTATACAGGTTGGCACAGCAGAGAAATAGAGATGGGAAGGACGTGCAGCAAGTTCGAGTGATAAAGGACAGAGAGGGAAATGTATTGACTGATGACAGAAGTGTGCTGGGAAGATGGAAAGAGTACTTTGAAGAGCTGATGAATGAGGAAAATGAGAGAGAAAAAAGAGTAGAAGAGGTGACCATTGAGGAGCAGGATGTAGCAAAGATCAGTAAGGGTGAAGTGAGGAGGGCATTGAAGAGGATGAAGAATGGAAAGGCAGTTGGTCCGGATGATATACCGGTGGAGGTATGGAAGTGTCTCAGAGAGGTAGCAGTAGATTTTCTGACAAGAACATTCAACAAGGTCCTAGAGAGTGAGCAGGTGCCAGAGGAATGGAGGAGAAGTGTGCTGGTGCCCATTTTTAAGAACAAGGGAGACGTGCAGAGTTGCGGCAACGACAGAGGGATAAAGTTGATGAGCCATACGATGAAGTTATGGGAAAGAATAGTTGAAGATAGACTAAGGGCAGAGGTCAGCATTTGTGAACAACAGTTTGGTTTCATGCCAAGAAAGAGCACCACAGATGCAATGTTTGCTTTGAGGATGTTAATAGAGAAGTAAAGAGAAGGTCAGAAGTAGCTGCATTGTGCCTTTGTGGATCTGGAGAAAGCATATGACAGGGTGCCGAGAGAGGAACTGTGCTGTTGCATGAGAAAGTCTGGAGTGTAAGAGAAGTATGTTAGAGTGGTGCAGGACATGTCTGAGAGATGTAAGACAGTGGTGAGGTGTGCTGTCGGTGTGACCGACGAATTCAAGGTGGAGGTGGAACTGCATCAAGGGTCAGCTCTGTGCCCCTTCTTGTTTGCTATGGTGATGGACAGGCTGACAGACGAGGTGAGACAAGAATCTCCATGGACTATGATGTTTGCAGATGACATTGTGATCTGTCGTGAGAGCAGAGAACAAGTGCAGGAAAATCTAGAGAAGTGGAGGTATGCCCTGGAAAGGAGAGGAATGAAGGTTAGCCTCAGAAAATCAGAATACATGTGTGTGAATGAGAAGGACCCAGGAGGAACGGTGATGTTACAGGGAGCAGAGATAACGAAGGTCGGGGATTTTAAGTACTTAGGCTCAACAATCCAGAGCAATGAAGAGTGTGGAAAAGAGGTGAAGAAGCGTGTGCAGGCAGGCTGGAATGGTTGGAGAAAAGTGTCCGGTGTGATGTGTGATAGGAGAGTGTCAGCAACAATGAAAGGAAAAGTGTACAAGACGGTGGTGAGACCAGCGATGTTGTATGGCTTAGAAACAGTGGCGCTAAGGAAAAGGCAGGAGGCAGAGCTGGAGGTAGCAGAGATGAAAATGTTGAGGTTCTCTTTGGGAGTAACGAGGATGGATAGGATCAGAAATGAGTACATCAGAGGGACAGCCCATGTAAGATGTTTTGGAGACAAAGTCAGAGAGGCTAGATTGAGATGGTTTGAACATGTACAGAGGAGGGATAGTGAGTATATTGGCAGTAGGATGCTGAGGTTGGAACTACCAGGCAGAAGGCCTAGAGGAGGACCAAAGAAGAGATTTATGGATGTGGTAAAGGAAGACATGAAAGTCGTTGGAGTCAAAAAAGAAGATGCAGAGGACAGGGTGAGATGGAGACGGATGATTTGCTGTGGCGACCCTTGAAGGGAGCAGCCGAAAGGAAAAGAAGAAGAAGATATATATATATATACTAACTAATCAACTAATTCTGCAGTTATTATATATATATATATATATATATATATATATATATATATATATATATATATATATATATATATATATATATAATAACTGCAGAATTAGTTGATTGCAAGTTGAGGAAAATGATTGTTTAGTGTACTTCATTTGTTTAAAGACGTATGCAGCACTTACAGTTTATAAAATAAATATAAATAATTTTTTTTTATTGATCATTTAACCAATCACAGGCGACAGTTACTGCGACTGGGATGTGACGTCATTTTTCTGCGACTCCTCTTACTCGTTGTGTCGCGTGGACGTGCAATTGCTCGGTCAGTTCAGCTCGTTTTTCTTAAACTGTGTTTAAAAACTGTATTTTGTCCGTGTTCTTTGAACACACACAGACACACCTGTGGAGGTTCAGGATGAGTGTGTCTATGCCTCAGAAGAAGTTTTATCGGCAGAGAGCTCACTCGAACCCCATGGCGGATCATACATTCGAATAGTGCGTGTTTATTTACTCACATTTTCTTTCAGCTTCCCTTCCGGTTATAGAAGAAACACAAGCTGCAAATGTGATCATATTATTAATAGCGTGTTGGTTGAAATTCATGACTTTCTCATCCTCTGCGAACCCCTTTTAAAGATATTTCAATAAAAGTGTATATAATATATGCTCTAATACTTTTTCATTTATTGTTTGATAATCGTTTGTCTAATTTAGTTTTCAGTGTGTTCAACCACAGGTGATATTTTGATTAAAATATGCACAGATATAAAGTGGTGGTGTGCCTGTTTGCTTGTTTGTTTCAGTCCCATATGTCCGGAACAGATGGATTGGTCTCAGCATTTTCCAAAGTATTTCAGCTCGGAGGATGATCAAATTGAGATGGAGGGAGGATGGAGCACCCAGGTGGAGTTTGCTGATATTGGGTGTGGATATGGAGGACTGCTTGGTAAAATACACATACTTAGGCGCACTGAGTTCTATTAGCTGCTCCTGTGATGGGTCACCACAGTACATTTTCTCTGTCTTGGGTTTATCAATGTACCTTTCACCCCTTCTCTGCACAAGTCCAAACCATCTCAATCCGTCCTCTCTCACTTTATCCCTAAATCCTCCTCCCTTTGCTGTCCCTAAAACATATTAATTTGTAATTATATCCATACTTCTGACTCCCAGAGAAAATCACAGGATCTTCAGCTGACACCCGTTATGCCTTCTGTCTCGATATTCTCTCCAAACTGTACAGCATAACTAGTGTCTCATTAGCCATGTGCTGATTATTGCTCTCAATGCCACAGACAGAGATTTCACTTTATTTAGTAATCTTGAGTAATTAATTGATTCAGGCCATTGATTGATTAATACTGTACTGTATTTTCCTTTGAAAATATGCTGTAATTCTTAAATCGACCACAAGAGGTCAACCACAGCATTATATTACTCATCTGCAGAGAACGGTTAC
Source organism: Plotosus lineatus (assembly GCA_024760905.1). Lineage (NCBI taxonomy): Eukaryota > Metazoa > Chordata > Actinopteri > Siluriformes > Plotosidae > Plotosus > Plotosus lineatus. The sequence goes on from CM045732.1 coordinate 39,111, forward strand.
CATCAATTTGGGGGGGGGGTAACCTCTGCTCTATCTCATTATTTTTCCGATCTGTATTTTATGTTAATTTAAAAATCTATTTTTCTTTTACTTGCCGTTTATACATTTAAAGAAGGAATTATGATGAATGTTTTTATTGTTGTTAACATATGATTAATATTCAGAGTGATTTTCATGTAATGAATCAGATGAATCTGTTTCGGTAGTGGAGTTATCACCGCTGTTCCCTGATCACCTCATTCTGGGTCTTGAGATACGAGTTAAAGTCTCGGATTATGTTCAGGACAGAATCCAATCTCTTCGAGCCTCAGAACCAGGAAAATACCAGAACATCGCTTGTCTGCGCAGCAACGCCATGAAATACCTCCCTAACTTTTTCAATAAAGGACAGGTAAGTCAGGAACACACACAATCCTCAGGGTGTGTGTATGTTTGTCCTAATGTGTGTGTGTGTGTGTGTGTGTGTGTGTGTGTGTGTGAGCAGCTCAGCAAAATGTTCTTTCTGTTTCCGGATCCACATTTCAAAAAAACAAAGCACAAATGGAGGATCATCAGTTCAACTTTGTTAGCAGAGTATGCGTACACACTCCGAATTGGGGTAAGAAACGCACATACGTCCAACATTGTTTGTGGGGGGTTCACAGTGAAGCGTTCATTCATAAATCAGAGTAAAACTTAAAAATACAGAACTCAAATTGATATTCACTTATTTATTTCTGTTCTCTCTCACACATCTGTTACACTCACTCGCTCCTTCAACCGATTCACTGTAAGATTCACTGAATGATTTGATAGTATAAGATTGGCATTAGTGTGTTCAATGTAATTCTCAAACTGGGTGTAAAGGTGTAGAATGATGTCACATACCATGTTCGGTACATTGTGTGGGGAAACAGGATTCCTCCTTGAATCCAAGTTAATAATATCAGTTATTAATAATCACAGTTTAAAATCAGTATTGTGGATATAAAGTGTGCAGCTCTGTGCTCGCTGGGAGACTCAGCACGGTGTGGTGTGCATGACTGATTTAAAGAAAGGGTGGTAATAAATTCTGTAAATGTATAAATTACATAAATTAACATCTGTATTTAAAGACATCATTTCTGTATGATCAAGGTGTGTGTCTTCTTTACAGGGTTTAGTTTACACTGTGACGGATGTAGAGGAAGTGCATGTGTGGATGGTGAAACATTTTACAGAGCATCCACTGTTCAGTGAAGTGTCTGAGGATGAGCTGGTATTGTTTATGCACACACACACACACACACACACACACGTGTGTATGTATGTGTATATATACATACACACGTGTGTATGTATGTGTATATATACATACACACGTGTGTATGTATGTGTATATATACATACACACGTGTGTATGTATGTGTATATATACATACACACACACACACATGTGTGTATGTATGTGTATATATACACACACACACACACACACACACACACACACGTGTGTATGTATGTGTATATGTATATATACACACACACACACACACACACACACACACACACACATAGAGTACAGCCTTGGTACTCGATCATAATTCGTTCCAGACAGCTGGTCGAATTCCAAATCCTCTTTTCCCATTACAAATAATGTACAGTCGGCCCTTGACATTCGCGGGGGTACGGTTCTGGGCCTTACTGTGAATTGAGATAATCCGCGAGTTCTGTACACGGAAGTAAAACCCTTTGTATGACTTCACATGCCTGAATGAGCAGCCGTAAAATACACTGTATCTATTACATGCGCTAAAATATGCTTCTCAAACACATTCTACAGACAGTCTTACTCATTAATACAGTATTAATGTAGTAAAATATAGTAATGTGTGTATGTATATATATATATATATATATATATATATATATATATTTATTGTAAATATATATACTGTTGTAAAGCACTCGTTTTAAAGTCTTTTTCATTTATTATTCCAGTCAAGTACCCAAGTTAATTCTGAGAATGTTTGTGTGTGAGATTTTATGTTCTGTAGCATGTTTAAGAAATAATGCCAAAAGGATGTGGGGCCGGTGGTGTAGTGGTTAGAGTGTTGGGCTCATGATCGGGAGGTTGTGAGTTCAAATCCCACTGAGACCCTCACTGTGCTAAGACCCCTGGGCAAGGTGTCAACCACAAGTGTGCCTATGTTCATCCAGCAGTATAAATGGGTACAAGTAAAAATATACTGGGAAGGTAACTTGCGACAGACTAGCGTCCCATCCAGGAGGAGTTCAACTCCTGATTGCTTCACGCTACATAAACCGGGGATAAGCATCGGCCTGATGAGCCGCTAGGCTCGGGTATAAAAAAACCCAAACAGTTAATCATCAGTCAATTATCATCAATCAACCAAAAGGATAAACTTTATTACGCTTCATGTCCTTTTACATTGTACTTGGAGTGACGTGTCCAAGATGGCGCTGCCTAGAGGGCAATGTCGCGGAGTTCTCAGAGTCAAATTGTTTCTTTGTTTGTTTTAATTTGTTTTATTTGTTTGTTCATGTTTTGCACTATGCTCGTCTATGATCGGTCGACCCTACTACAGCTATGAGCAGCTTCAGCTTCTGGCAACTAAACACGCAACAATGTATATCTTGAGCTGCAACGCTATGCTAAAGCCCAGGCGGAGTTTTCAGATTCTCTGGTGCCTGGTTAGCATTTTCGGCAATACTGCTTTAACATGTCCAGTCCCTGCGAAACAAGATGGACGAGCTTCATGCTGAGATTGCAGTGCAGAGGGATCTACAGGACTGTGTTTCTGTGAAACATGGCTCGAGGAGAGTACACCCGATATGGCGATTATACCAGCCAGCTACACGGCCTTCATCCCCTGCGATCCCAAGTGCCGGAGTCGTCGTTCGGCCCCTTCCCGCCTCTGCTTCTTTGTTAGCTGTGATGCGGCTCGCTGCCTACCATATCATGTTAGCTGTGCTAAGTTATACACGCCCGAAGGTACTCCGATCTTATACAGTAGCTGTAGTAGAGTCGACCGTTCGTAGACAAGCATAGTGCAAAACATGAACAAGCAAAACGACAAATAAAACAAATTAAAACGAACCATAGCATGCTAGGTCTGCTCATAGCATGCTAGGTCCGCTAATAGCATGCTAGCTCTACTTAGTTATACACGCCCGAAGATACTCCGATGTTATAGCTATAGTACAGTCGACCGGTCGTAGACGAGCATAGTGCAAAACATGAACAAATAAAACGAACCATAGCATGCTAAGTCTGCTAATAGCATGCGAGCTCTGCTTAGTTGTTGTCAGGTTCTAAATCAACACAGACATCATAAAAACACGCACACACTCATTAGAAGGAAGACACTGAGAGAGTTAAGTTGGTTCTCATATATGAGGAGAGCAGTCAGGTCGACAGACAATTACAAGTCTCCTAGCTGCTCTGGCTTGAAACCTGACTGAGAACCTCTTTTATTCCATCAGGTTGATTTCTAATTACACATGCCATATTGATTTCCAGAAGGGGAGGGGTGTATGTGAATCAGCATCATGACCTTCATCATTGTTCTATGCTTATCTACTTAGTCTAGTTTAGAAAGTTCATTTCAGCTCTCTATCCAGCTGCAGTCAGGGAGTCATCCTGTTGTTGTGTGAGAACTTCAAGGTCGTTTCCACTTGGCTGCCTCCCATGGAGATAGGGATGTTTCTGCAAAATACCTCAGCAAGCAGTTTCCAACATTTATACTTAGCAAGTAACAAAACAGGTTAAATTAGAGCTGTGGTAATTCATATGTACAATTATTCCAACAGTTATACACGCCCTAAGATACTCCGATGTTATAGCTGTAGTACAGTCGACCGGTCGTAGATGAGCATAGTGCAAAACATGAACAAACAAAACAACAAATAAAACAAATTAAAATGAACCATAGCGTGCTAGGTCTGCTAATAGCGTGCTAGGTCTGCTAATAGCGTGCTAGGTCTGCTAATAGCGTGCTAGGTCTGCTAATAGCGTGCTAGGTCTGCTAATAGCGTGCTAGGTCTGCTAATAGCGTGCTAGGTCTGCTTAGTTATACACGCTCGAAGATACTCAGATGTTATAGCTGTAGTACAGTCGACCGGTGGTAGATGAGCATAGTGCAAAACATGAACAAATAAAACATTTAAAACGATCAAAGAAACAGTTTGACTCTGAGAACTCCGCGACGTCGCCCTATGGGCAGCGCCATCTTAGAGACGTCATTCCAACTTCAATGTAAAAGGACATGAAGAGTACTGTAAGAAAGTTTATCCTTTTGGTATCGTTTGTTAAACATGCTGCAGAACATAAAATCTCACGCATAAACATGAACTTAGGTACTCTACTGGAATAATAATCGAAAGATTTTAATACAACAGTTCAGAGAAAACCATCGTTTCTCAAGAGAAAGTCTTATTTCTTCAGAAGAGACATCCAGCGTTTTCTATCGCTTAGCCAGAGAAGACGCACAGCGTTTGAGTGGTATCATAGAGCTTAACTGGTAATTAAAACACACACAAAAAAGAGGCTCATTGACAACTTGTGCGCGAATGAGGAAAAAGAGGTGGGACATCAGCTCAACCAATCAACAGAAAGGAGGACAGCCATTGGCTGAATTTGAATCACGTGTACTCAAACCGCGAGTGCAAAAAAATCTCAAATCGTTTCTTTGTTCGTTTTAATTTGTTTTATTTGTTCATTTTTTTGCACTATGCTTGTCTGCGACCAGTCGACTCTACTACAGCTATAAGATCGGAGTATCTTCGGGTGTGTATAACTAAGCGGAGCTAACATGCTATTAGCGGAGCTAACATGCTATTAGCGGAGCTAACATGCTATGGTAGGCAGCTCAATGCGAGCCGCATCCCAGCTAACAAAGAAGCCCAGGCGGGAAGAGGCCGAACGACGACTCCGGTGCTTGGGATTGCAGGGGATGAAGACCGTGTAGCCGGCTGGTAGAATCGCCTTATCGGGTGTACTCTCCTCAAGCCATGTTTCACAGTAACACAGTCCTGTAGATCCCTCTGCAATGCAATCTGAGCATGAAGCTCGTCCATCTTGTTTCGTGGGGACTTAGGTATTGTACTGGAATAATAATTGAAAAAGACTTTAAAACGAGTGCTTTACCACAGTATATGCTGTATAATGTTTATATTTTATCATCGATAAATAATACTGTATTAATGAGTAAGACTGTCTATAGAATGTGCATATTTTAATGCATGTAATAGATACATAGAATTACTTCCTGTTGCTCATTCGCGCATGTGATGTGATACATGGGGTTTTACTTCCGTGTACAGAACTCGCGGATTATCTCGATTCGCGGGAGGGCTTGGAACCGAACCCCCGCGAATGTCGAGGGCCTACTGCTGTACACTATGTTATGTTCTGTGTTGTGAGACACTGTGGTTCACTGAATGATTTAAGAGACTCTGGTTTTGAAGTCTTTCTGTGAGTTAAAGAGGGGCGTTGCTGTCACATGTGGGTGGAGTGCTAAACACACACCTGATTCAACTTTATCACTGGCTATAAAGATGAGCAGAGCGCTCCTCCTGGTGCTAGATTGTCCCTCTTCCCCGTGATCTCTCTGGCTCTCAGCTCCGTGCTCCACCACTTACTGCTTTAGTTTGATTTCCGTGTTTCTCCGCATCTCTAACAGTGACTACAATGTCCCCATGCTCTAGTGCCTTCCCTGTGAACAATAAAGCGCACCCGTTTCCATCTACACTCTGTGTCCTGTATCCAGCTGAATGTTCCTGGCATTATAGAATCTTCTAGTCCTTGTATGACGCCAGGAACATTCTAGTCTCTTGCTACTCGCTTTGCATTGATGACTCATCTTCAGGATGTTCCTTTCTTTTCTTGAAGAATATTTCTAACGTGGCTTGTTTCTGCGTTTTCAAAACCTTATGGAAGTGGCTCATGACCTCATCGTTAAAGGTGTTCACTGTGCTGCTAGCGCTATTGCTAGTGCTATTACTGCTTTAGCGCTTTAGCTTTATCAGGATCATACATGGTATCAACAACTTTCGGACTTCTGGAAAGTGTGCATTTCCCCTCCCTCTCGGTATTGTTTTTTTTCTCATGCTTTTTTAGCGTTTGACTTCTGGATTTTGGTCGACTTATGGGACAAAAAAAATCCCGGATTTTTTGGCCGATTTCCGATTTGTTCGACCTCTAAAGTGTTCCAGGATCGAGGCTCCACTGTGTGTGTGTACAGTGGGGCCGATAAGTATTGGGCAATGTAAAAATGTGCAAGTTAACCCATTTAAAAAGATAAGAGAGGTTTGTAATTTTCATCATAGATACACATCAAGCTTGAGAGACAGAATGTAAAATAAAATCCAGGAAATCACATTGTATGATTTTTAAACACTTTTATTTTTGAAAATGGGAGGCCAATTACATCTTATGCATTATTTTTAAATGTTTAATTAGTATTATAAGCATTTATAGCATTGAATATGTATTCATTGACATGATATACACATATGATATACATGTAAGTATATGTCAGTCAGGGGGGGTTGGGAGGTGATCCTGGGGGGGGGGGGGGGTTATTTTATTTATTATTATTTTTTAATATATTAGGTTCCGGACAGTGGAACATAAGGTGAAAAAGTTGGTACTTTATGTTCCAGTGATGTATGACATTCATACTGTACTATACATCTATAAATATCATTACCGTACCTCATAAAACACCCCTAAATCAGTTATTATAAACATAACATTGTGAAATAATATCAAATAATCTTCTTTTCCTTTCGGCTGTTCCCTTCAGGGGTCGCCACAGCGAATCATCTGCCTCCATCTCACCCAATCCTCTGCATCTTCTCTTACACCAACTGCCTTCATGTCCTCCTTCACCACATCCATGAATCCCTCCTCTGTACATGTCCAAACCATCTCAATCTAGCCTCTCTGACTTTGTCTCCAAAACGTCTTACTTGTGCTGTCCCTCTGATGTGCTCATTCCTGATCTGATCCATCCTCGTTACTCCCAAAGAGAACCTCAACATTTTCATCTCTGCTACCTCCAGCTCTGCCTCCTGTCTTTTCCCCAGTGCCACTGTTTCTAAACCATACAACATTGCTGGTCTCAACACCGTCTTGTACACTTTTCCTTTCATTCTTGCCAATACCTTCCTATCACACATCACACCGGACACTTTTCTATAACCATTCCAACCTGCCTGCACACGCTTCTTCAGATCTTTTCCACACTCTCCATTGCTCTGGATTGTTGAGCCTAAGTACTTAAAATCCTCCACCTTCCTTATCTCTGCTCCTTGTAACCTCACCGTTCCTCTTGGGTCCTTGTCGTTCACACACATGAATTCTGTCTTACTGAGGCGAACCTTCATTCCCCTCCTTTCCAGAGCATACCTCCACCTCTCTAGATTTTCCTCCACTTGTTCTCTGCTCTCACTGCAGATCACAATGTCATCTGCAAACATCATAGTCCATGGGGAATCTTGTCTAACTGCGTCTGTCGGCCTGTCCATTGCCATAGCAAACAAGAAGGAGCTGAGAGCTGACCCTTGATGCAGTCCCATCTCCACCTTGAACTCTTCTGTCACACCGACAGCACACCTCACCACTGTCTTCCATCTCTCATACATGTCCTGCACCACTTTAACATACTTCTCTGCCACTCCAGATTTCATCATGCAATACCACAGTTCCTTTCTGCGCACCCTATCATATGCTTTCTCCAGATCCACAAAGGCACAATGCAGCTCCCGCTGACCTTCTCTGTACTTCTCTATTAACATCCTCAAAGCAAACACTGCATCTGTGGTGCTCTTTCTTGGCATGAAACCAAACTGTTGTTCATAAATGCTGACCTCTGCCCTTAGTCTTGCTTCCACTATTCTTTCCCATAACTTCATTGTCATGGCACATCAACTTTATCCCTCTGTAGTTGCCACAACTCTGCACGTCTCCCTTGTTCTTTAAAATGGGCACCATCACACTTCTCCATTCCTCTGGCATCCTCTCACTCTCGAAGACCTTGTTGAATGTTCTTGTCAGAAAATCTACTTCTACCTTGCCTAGACACTTCCATACCTCCACTGGTATTTCATCAGGACCAACTGCCTTTCCACTCTTCATCCTCTTCAATGCCCTCCTCACTTCACCCTTACTAATCTCTGCTACGTCCTGGTCCTCAACAGTTATATCTTCTATGTTTTTTTTTCTTTCGCTCTCATTTTCCTCATTCATCAGCTGTTCAAAGTACTCTTTCCAGCTTCCCAGCACACTTCTGTTATCAGTCAATACATTGCCCTCTCTGTCCTTAATCACTCTAACTTGCTGCATGTCCTTCCCATCTCTATTTCTCTGCTGTGCCTACCTGTATAAATCATTTTCTCCCTCCTTACTGTCCAACCTAGCATACAAGTCATCATACGCCCTCTGTTTGGCCTTTGACACCGCTACCTTCACCTTACTCTGTCCCCCCCCCCTATACTCCTGTTTACTCTCTTCAGTCATCTCAATGTCCCACTTCTTCTTAGCTAACCTTTTCCTTTTCACACACTCCTGCACTTCCTCATTCCACCACTAAGTCTGCTTATCTACTCTCCTTCCAGATGACACACCAAGTATTCTCCTACCTGTCTCCCTGATCACATTAGCTGTAGTTGTCCAGTCATCTGGAAGCACTTCCTGACCACCCAAAGCCTGTTTCAACAGGCCTTCCTTGAAGACAACACGACACTTCCTTTTTCAGCTTCCACCACTTTGTCTTCTGCTCTGCCTTTGCCTTCTTCACCTTCCTCACCATCAGTGTCATCCTGCACACCACCATCCTATGCTGTTTGGCAACACTCTCACCCACGACTACTTTGCAGTCACTGACTTCCTTCAAATTACATCGCCGACATAAGATGTAGTCTACCTGTGTGCTCCTACTTCCGCTTTTATAAGTCACCCTATGCTCCTGTCTCTTCTGGAAGAAAGTATTCACCACAGCCATTTCCATCCTTTTTGCAAAATCTATCAACGTCTGTCATTCTGTGTTCCTGTCCTGGATACCAAACCTACCCATCACTTCTTCGTCCCCTCTGTTTCCTGCACCAGCATATCCATTGAAGTACCAATGACCACTCTTTCTCCTCTGGGGGTACTCTGCATCACTTCATCAAACTCACCCCAGAATCTCTCCTTCTTTTCTATCTCACATCCTTCCTGTGGGGCATAAGCACTAACAACATTGAACGTCACACCTTCAATATCTAACTTGAGCCTCATAACTCTGTCTGACACTCTTTTTACTTCTAGAAAATTCCTGACAAACCCCTCCTTCACGATGACTCCTACTCCATTTCTCTTCTTATCCACACCATGATAAAACAGCTTAAACCCTGCCCCTAAGATTCAAGCCTTGCTACCTTTCCACCTGGTCTCCTGAACACAGTTTGTCCACTTTGCTCCTCTGCATCATGTCAGCCAGCTCTATACTTTTTCCTGTCAGAGTTCCAATATTCAAAGTCCCTACTCTCAGTCCTAGACTCATGCCTTTCCTCTTCTCTCTTCGCTTACAGACACGCCTCCCGCCTCTCCTTCGGCCGACAGTTGTCTAATTTCCACCAGCATCCTGTTGGTTAACAGCACTGATGGCAGTCGTTGTTAACCCGGGCCTTGACTGATCCGGTATGGACTTCTTATTTTTGACTCGCATGTGAAATGTGGCATTGGTTTTCACGCTGGATGCCCTTCCTGATGCAACCCTCTGCATTTATCCAGGCTTGGGACCGGCGTGAGGATGAACACTGGCTTGTGCCCCTCATGGCTGCATTTTACATATACATATATCCACACAGACGCTCCCCAGCTTACAAACGAGTTAGGTTTCGGACGGCCATTCTTTTGATGAATAATTTGTAAGCTGTTACAGGGCGTACTTTAGAGGGGAACGTATGTTTAAACTTTGTAGAAGTAAAGTATTCAAGTTTGTACTGTCTACAATCTCTCTCTCTCTCGCTCTCTCTCTCTACATAATCATCTGTACATTATCAATGTCATTATGTCCCGTGTTTAAACGCCAGGTTCCTCTCAAGCACAGCGGATCTGATCAGATATACAGAGTTTCACTCTATCCAGTTCATTATAATACATTGGTCCCTCACCTTACGAAATTAATCTGTTCCAGAGCCTTTTTTGTAACCTGGATTTTCCGTAAGTAGAACCACATTTTACATGTAATATGCATGATTTGTTCCAATGCCCCCAATACTACCCTTTAAAAATTATAAAAGCATACCTTTTTAGGCACTTACTTCGTGTTGACCATGTCGTCTTAGCAGAGTTATAATCTTACAAATGTTTATGCAAGCCCAAAAATTAAGTTGGAAAAACTCCGTGAAACTGCTCAAGGGAGCTGCGTCATCCCTCCTAGCCAATAGGAGGCCAGCGGGGCGGGATGTTGGGAGATAGCCAATGGGGAGTAACTCGTGCATTGTTTGAATTTTTGAATGGTGCGTTTCATAAGGAGAACTTGTTTTGTATGCAGAGACAAAAAATTTTGGAAAATGTTTTTTTTCCTGGATTTTTCGTTTGCTGGGACTATCATAAGGTGAGGTACCACTGTACTGGAGTCAATTTGTGTCTTTGAAAGTTTTGGTGCAAGCCAAAAAGGGAAAAAAAAGAATCAACTCCCCCTGACTGATGTATATGTATATCTGTATATAATACAGTCAGCCCCCTACCTACGAAATTAACCTGTTCCAGAGCAGATTTCCTAAGTAGGGGTCGCATCTTGCATGTTAAACGCCTAATTTGTTCCAAGGCTCCAGTCTTTGGACTAATGCAGCCATGAGGCGCGGGGGGGCACTAACCAGTGTCTCTCCCCCTCATGCCGGTCCCAACCCCGGATAAATGCAGAGGGTTGTGACAGGAAGGGCATCCGGCGTAAAACTTCTGCCACATTTCTCATGCAAATGATCAAAACAAGATTCATACCGAATCAGTCGAGGCCCGGGTTAACAACGACCGCCATCAGTGCTGTCAACCAACAGGGTGCTGATGGAAATTGGATTTTTTTTTTTTTCAATTTGCAGAAAATTTCAGGTGATAGTTACATTTTTCAGCACCAGTTTCATGGTCAGCTCCATGTTTAAACCTGATTGAAGGTGAAAGGGATGAATGACTGGAGGGACAGTAGGATGGACCAAGGGAGATAGATGATTGGAAGGTGGGACAGTAGGGCAGGTAAACAGAAGTTGAAAGCCTGTGTACATTAGCAGTAACTTATCACGATCTTTGGCCTTTTGTCTGTGTAGAAGGATGACATCATTGTGGGTCGTTTGGGAACGTGTACAGAAGAAGGGAAGAAGGTGCAGAGAAATAGAGGGAAGAATTTCCTCGCCGTGTTTCGCCGAGTTGAGGATCCGAACTGAAACACCACCAATCTGACACACACCCCAGTGAGAGCCGTTTAACGCTCTCCCTCCTATAACATGTTTTGACATACTGTCTTCCACTGTGTATTTACATGCTCTACGATATACTGTGTGTACATTTATTTAGAACTACATAAAGTGTACATTATGTGGTTGAATAGTAACTCGAGCACATAGTTTTTGCTAACATCTTTTCATATTGAATTGTGTAATCAATCATGCTTCCTCCTGGACAATGAGGGAAAGAGGTTTAAACTGGATCATTATAGTGTTACACTCAGGCTAACTTAGTTCTGTTCAGTAACACACAGATTAAACTCAAAGAAAATGAGAGAGAAGGAGGGATGAGTGGTGGTGATTTTTATGCTTCCACACCAACCGGAAGATATTTTTTTTACTTTGTGATTCTGCTTTAATAACTGAGCAAGAATCTTTCATTGTTTTTTTTTTCTAATCACACGGCCATTCTTGTATTCCTTGCATCGTGGATCTGCTTATGTTAATATTGGCCATTTTTAAAAATAAATAAATAAAACTGGGAAAATGTCCTCTTTTTTTTAGTTCCTACTGTTCGTAACTTGCTGACTGCACAATGAATTAAAAATTGGAACATTTTGACCAAGCTGTCTTGTCCTCTTGTGGCAACTATTGTTACTACATCATGTACGTCGGCGCATGCGTCATACACCAGAAATGTCTGAACGCCCAGTTGCTGTTCTGGATCCAGCAATCTATACAGTATGTTCGCACATGAGACTATATGATGTGAAACAGATTACATTAGATTCCACCTTTTTATTACACATGTATAAATACAGGGTAACGAAAGTCAATTTAGTATCCATTCAGAAATGCAGAGAGCAGCAAGTGCTATTTTGTATATACTTTTTATATAATATATACACACGGTAAGTCCTCACTTAACGACGGGGTAGACTCTAGACCTCGTCAAGCAATTCCGTTATTAAACAAATCCCGTTTTAGTAGACATTTTGCTTGGTTTGTATTTGTACAGTAGACTACTGTATTGCATACAAAAAGACCGTGAACTCTTAACTAGCAGCGTGGTGAGTAATGAGTGTGTGTGTGAGAGAGAGAGTAGGGAGGCGGGATGGGAGATGCTGCCAACACTGGGTATGTGCGATTATGCGCACACACTCACAGCTGTCGTAACTGAATCGTCGTTAACTGAGTCCATCATTAAGTGATGACTGTGTGTGTGTGTATCTGTATATATACACTAGTCCTCAAAAAATTAGAATATTGTGATAAAGTTCATTATTTTCTGAAATGTACTGAGAAAAATTTTAACTTTCATATGTTTTAGATTCATTGCACACCAACTGAAATATTTCAGGTCTTTCATTGTTTTAATACTGATGATTTTGGCATACAGCTCATGAAAACCCCAAATTCCTATCTCAAAAAATTAGCATATTATATTAGCATTAATATAGCAAAGTGTTTTTAATACAAAAAAGTCAACCTTCAAATAATGATGTTCAGTTATGCACTCAGTACTTGGTTGGGAATCCTTTTGCAGAAATGACCGCTTCAGTGCGGCGTGGCATGGAGGCAATCAGCCTGTGGCACTGCTGAGGTGTTACGGAGGCCCAGGATGCTTCGATAGCGGCCTTAAGCTCATCCACAGTGTTGGGTCTGGTGTCTCTCAACTTTCTCTTCACAATATCCCACAGATTCTCTATGGGGTTCAGGTCAGGAGAGTTGGCAGGCCAATTGAGCCCAGTAATACCATGGTCAGTAAACCATTTAGCAGTGGTTTTGGCACTGTGAGCAGGTGCAGGTCGTGCTGGAAAATGAAAATCTTCATCTCCATAAAGCTTTTCAGCAGATGGAAGCATGAAGTGCTCCAAAATCTCCTGATAGTTAGCCGCATTGACCCCGCCCTTGATAAAACACAGTGGACCAACACCAGCAGCTGACATGGCACCCCAGACCATCACTGACTGTGGGTACTTCACACTGGACTTCAGGCATTTTGGCATTTCCTTGTCCCCAGTCTTCCTCCAGACTCTGGCACCTTGATTTCCGAATGACATGCAAAATTTGCTTTCACCCGTAAAAAGTAATTTGGACCACTGAGCAACAGTCCAGTGCTGCTTCACTGTAGCCCAGGTCAGCCGCTTCTGCCGCTGTTTCTGCTTCAAAAGTGGCTTGACCTGGGGAATGCGGCACATGCTGCCCAGTCCACTGCTTCCACAGGTCCCCCAAGGTCTGGAATCGGCCCTTCTCCACAATCTTCTTCAGGGTCCGGTCACCTCTTCTGGTTGTGCAGCGTTTTCTGCCACACTTTTTCCTTCCCACAGACGTCCCACTGAGGCGCCTTGATACAGCACTCTGGGAACAGCCTATTCGCTCAGAGATTTCTTTCTGTGTTTTACCTTCTTGCTTGAGGGTGTCAGTGATGGCCATCTGGACAGCAGTCAGGTCGGCAGTCTTACCCATGATTGCGGTTTTGAGTAATGAACCAGGCTGGGAGTTTTTAAAAGCCTCAGGAATCTTTTGCAGGTGTTTAGAGTTAATTGGTTGATTCAGATGATTAGGTTAATAGCTCGTTTACACTACCTGAACATGATAAGCTAATTTTTTGAGATCGGAATTTTGGGTTTTCATGAGCTGTATGCCAAAATCATCAGCATTAAAACAATAAAAGACCTGAAATATTTCAGTTGGTGTGCAATGAATCTAAAATATATGAAAGTTTAATTTTTATCAGTACATTACAGAAAATAATGAACTTTATCACAATATGCTAATTTTTTGAGAAGGACTAGTGTGTGTATATATATATATATATATATATATATATATATATACACACACATACACACACATACACACAGTAGGCCCTCGTTATTCATCGGGGTTTGGTTCCGGCCCCTCCCGCGAATGAAGATAATCTGCGAGTTCTGTACCCAGAAGTAAAACCCCATGTATCATATTACATGCGCGAATAATCAACCGGAAGTAAAATACTATGTATCTATTACATGTGCTAAAATACGCTTTTTAACCATATTCTATAGACAGTCTTACTCATTAATACAGTATTAATGTCATAAAATGTAGTAATGCTTCAGAAAAACTTAATCGACATTCACACATCCACTCATTAATTTTCTAAGCCACTTAATTCTAATTAGGGTCACAGAGAGGCTGGCGACCATGTCAGCCAACTCTGGGTGAGAGCAGAGAACATACATTTCTGTATAAATCCAAGTGAAAGTGTGGGGAATTCAGATCTGTTTGTAGATAGGTGCTGAACCGCATGCACTCATTAAATATCTGATATACTGATTGTTCATCACAAACAATGTTACGCTAATTACATAGCAGCTGGAACACGTACACACTCACTCTCGTAAAATAATAAAGATTATCACTTCAAAATTAGCTTGATGACTGCAAGATGAAACAAACACACACACACCACAAAACTAAACTTTGTTCTTGAACTTTCTCTCTCTCTCATTCTCTCTCTCTGTCTCAGAGCCAGTCAGTTACATTCATTTCATTTCATTCATTTATTTATTAATGACCACACAACCAAGTTGGTGGAATTTGCTATCGGTACAGCACTCAGCTATGACAAAAGTTACAAAGGACATTAACAACACATCATACAACAAAGACAGCACACATGAAAACAAATGATTACAAACATTTCCATAACAACTACAGTAATAATAGACAACAAAAAGACAGACAAGGCTGTAATGTACATTCAGTGCAAAGAGTTCAGAGTCCTTATGACTGTAGGGAAAAAACTGTTCTTGAAACGGGATGTTCTGGTGGGTAGAGATCGATATCGCCTCCTAGAGGGCAGCGGTTGAAACAAATAATGGGCAGGGTGAGAGGGATCAGAGGTGATTTTTTGTGCTCTTAAGATTGAGCGTTTATGATAAATTGATTGGACTGATGGAAGGGGGGTGCCAATGATCCTGGATCATTATTGACAATGCGCTGTAGTTTTTTCTGTGAGTTGCTGTCTAGGCTGCCATACCAAACCGTTATGGATGAAGTGAGAGTGCTCTCAATGATGGCGGAGTAGAAACGGAGGAGGAGATTTGTTTTCACTCTGAATTTCTTGAGCTGTCTCAGGAAAAACAGTCTTTGGTGAACTTTTTTGTGAATGTAGTCTGTGTTAGTGTTCCATTTTAGTGTATTGTTTATGTGAGTGCTAAGAAATTTGAAAGAGTCAGTTATGGCTATGGGTTCATTGGAGATGTGAATGGGAGTTTTGAGTGAGGCTGTGTGCCTGAAGTCAATTATTAGTTCTTGTGTTTTGGATGGATTGAGCTGGAGATTGTTTTCTTGGCACCAGGAGACAGCTTGGGCTACTTGTTGGCGGTACTGGTGTTCATTACCCGTAGTTATGAGTCCAATGATAGTAGTGTCGTCTGCATACTTAAAAATGGAAACTGAACTGTGACGGGATGTCATATGGTTTGTGTACAGAGAAAAAAGCCATGGTGAGAGGACGCAACCCTGGGGGACACCTGTGCTGAGGGTCAGAGGTCGAGATGAGAGGTTACCCATCTTAACCCTTTGTTGCCTTTTCCATAGGAAGCTCCATAACCAATGGCGTAGACAGGGGTCAATGTTCATGTTCGTCAGTTTATTGAAGAGGTTGACCAGGTTTATTGTGTTAAAAGCAGAACTGAAATCAAGGTGCTGTAAGATGTGGTAGAGGGCCAGGTTGACGGCATCCTCAACAGACCTGTTGGCACGGTAAGCAAATTGATGAGGGTCGAGCAGGGGGTAGTGGATGCCTTCAGATGATTAAGGATGATGCGTTCAAACGACTTCATGACCACGGATGTTAGGGCGATTGGTCTGTAGTCGTTGAGACAGGAGATCTTTGATGATTTTGGGACAGGGATTATGGATGAAACCTTGAAACACAGTGGAACTGTACAGTGGCGGAGGGACGTATTAAAGATGGAGGTGAATATTGGGGCCAGTTGAGCTGTGCAGTACTTAAGAACAGCAGGGGTGATCCCGTCTGGGCCAGCTGCTTTCCTCTTGTTATTTTTCTTAAAGACGTTCCTGACCTCTTCCTCCTTGATGTGAAATGAGGGGTGTGGGAGGGGGTGAGGGAGGGGATAGGGGGGGACTGGGGACTGTTCAAACCTCCCATAGAACTCATTGAGTTTGTTTGGAAGGTCCATATCAATGTCAGATGAAATGGAGGGTTTTTTTTTTGTAATCAGTCATGTCCTTTAGTTTTTCCATACATATCGGGTATTGTTTGATGTGATCTGATGTTCCAGCTTTATTGCATAGTTTGATTTAGCTTTCCTGATTGCAGACCTCAATTGATATTTGGCAGTGGTGTATGACTCCTTGTCTCCGCTGAGGAAAGCAGAGTTCTTTTTCTTGCGTATGAGTAAGATATCTTTTGTAAACCAAGGTTTGTTATTACTGTATGCCTCCACAGTTTTTGTTGGGAGACACAGATCCACGCAGAAGTTGATGTATGACGTCACCACGTCCGTGAGCACGTCGAGGCAGTTCTCACCTACACTGAATACATCCCAATCAGTGCATTCAAAACAGCCTCTCAAAGTCTCAACGGCTGCCCTGGACCAGGACTTAACTGTCTTGGATGTGGAGTTTGTGGATTTAAGTTTTTGTTTGTATTTCGGGGTGAGGAGCAGCATGGCGTGGTCGGACGTTCCGAGCGGAGCCCTCGGGAAAGCTCGGTAAGCATCGCTGATGGTGACGTAGCAATGGTCCAGTGTGTTCGTGCCTCTGCTAGGACATGTGACCTGTTGAATATAGTTGGGGAGTTCAGTGGACAAGTTGGTGTGATTAAAGTCACCGAGCACAGTGACTACTGCGTCGGGATGAGAGTTTTCAACGGTTGATATGTAGGTTGCAAGCTCCATGATGGCGAAGTTGGCGCTAGCCGATGGCGGGATGTAAACGCCAATCAGTATAACGGAGGCAAATTCTCTCGGGAGGTAGGCGGGTCTGCATTTCACGCTGATGTATTCCAATTGTGGTGAACAAGTAGTGTTTAATACAGTCGTGTTGCTACACCAGCGTTGGTTAATCAAAAAAACAAATTCCACCACCTTTAGTTTTTGTAGATAGCTTGACTGACCTGTCGGCACGGTAGAGTGAGAAGCCGGGTGGGGTTACCGCCTGGTCTGGCACGGTGTGGTCAAGCCAGGTCTCGGTCAGGCAGATGGCAGAACAGTCTTTGTAATCCTTCTTACTTTGGAGAAAAGGGAAGAGTTCGTCAATTTTATTTCTGATAGATCTCACGTTTGTCAGCAGCAGAGCCGGTAAAGGTGGCCGGTACGGCCGCTTCCTGAACCTGGAAAGGACGCCGGCTCGTCGCTTCCTCCTGTCTCGCTTGCGTCTCCAGGAGGTCGGATATCCAGATGAGTTGTTCATTTCTAGAATTTCCGCAGGTAGCGATGAGATCATGGATGAAACAGTCACTGCTGAGTTAGCTCTAAGGGATAGTCACTCCCAACGAGTGTATGTGAGAAGACATTCCGACTTTTTTACATAAAACATTGACAAAAGTGCAAGACATAGAAGCAGAGCTTGTGCCGGGGCGAGCCTCACGGCCGCCATCTAGTTTCTGATAAATTTTTCAGAGAATATAGATTCATCTATTAATCACCTTCCCCACTCACTTCAGAGAAATCATTAACCAGCTCGGTCCAGGGTGTGTGTGTTCCTGTCAGCCAAGCTCCCTCTTTTGCTGACACTGCTTAATCCTACTTTTGTTGTGGGAAGACTGGGCTTATGTCAGCCAACTCTGGTTTAAGGCAGGGAACACTCTGAACAGCTCACTCGACCACAACAAACATTTATCAACTGATGTATTATGAATCATCTGATTCGCACATTTGACATAGGTTTTTACGTCGGATGCCCTTCCTGTCACAACCCTTTAGTAAGGGATAGAAACAGGCTGACGGCTATGCAGCCTACTCATTACGAAAGTCCTGCAGTGGTTCTTTTACATGCTTCAGACCAGAGACAGTGAGAGACATGGCCCGCCTTTGATAACCCAGTTCGCTGCAATGGGGGGACAGTGACAATCTTGTGGGGACTCGAACCCCCAACCTTAGGATCAGCGATCCTGCGCCCTATCCACTAGACCACCACTGCCCTATATATATATATATATATATATATAAAAATTAGCATATTGTGATAAAGTTCATTATTTTCTGTAATGTACTTATAAAAATTAACCTTTCATACATTTTAGATTCATTGCACACCAACTGAAATATTTCAGGTCTTTTATTGTTTTTCATATTGATGATTTTGGCATACAGCTCATGAAAACAAAAAATCCCTATCTCAAAAAATTAGCATATTTCATCCGACCAATTAAAAAAAGTGTTTTTAATACAAAAAAAGTCAACCTTCAAATAATTATGTTCAGTTCTGCACTCAATACTTGGTCGGGAATCCTTTTGCAGAAATGACAGCTTCAATGTGGCGTGGCATGGAGGCAATCAGCCTGTGGCACTGCTGAGGTGTTACGGAGGCCCAAGATGCTTCGATAGCAGCCTTAATCTCATCCACAGTGTTGGGTCTGGTGTCTCTCAACTTTCTCTTCACAATATCCCACAGATTCTCTATGGGCTTCAGGTCAGGAGAGTTGGCAGGCCAATTGAGCACAGTAATACCATGGTCAGTAAACCATTTACCAGTGGTTTTGGCACTGTGAGCAGGGGCCAGGTCGTGCTGGAAAATGAAATCTTGATCTCCATCAAACTTTTCAGCAGATGGAAGCATGAAGTGCTCCAAAATCTTCTGATAGCAAGCTGCGTTGAACCTGCCCTTGATAAAACACAGTGGACCAACACCAGCAGCTGACATGGCACCCCAGACCATCACTGACTGTGGGTACTTGACACTGGACTTCAGGCATTTTGGCATTTCCTTGTCCCCAGTCTTCCTCCAGACTCTGGCACCTTGATTTCCGAATGACATGCTATATTTGCTTTCATACGAAAAAAGTACTTTGGACCACCGAGCAACAGTCCAGTGCTGCTTCTCTGTAGCCCAGGTCAGTGCTTCCACCACTGTTTCTGGTTCAAAAGTGGCTTGACCTGGGGAATGCGGCATCTGTAGCCCATTTCCTGTACACGCCTGTACACGGTGGCTCTGGATGTTTCTTCTCCAGACTCAGTCCACTGCGTCCACAGTTCCCCAAGGTCTGGAATCGGCCCTCCTATCACTTTTTCCTTCCCACAGACGTCCAACTGAGGTGCCTTGATACAGCACTCTGGGAACAACCTATTCGCTCAGAGATTTCTTTCTGTGTCTTCGCCTCTTGCTTGAGGGTGTCAATGATGGCCTTCTGGACAGCAGTCAGGTCGGCAGTCTTACCCATGATTGCGGTTTTGAGTAATGAACCAGGCTGGGAGTTTTTAAAAGCCTCAGGGATCTTTTGCAGGTCTTCTTCTTCTTTTCCTTTCGGCTGTTCCCTTCAGGGGTCGCCACAGCAAATGATCTGCCTCCATCTCTCCCTATCCTCTGCATCTTCTACTCTTAAATACTCTTTTGCAGGTATTTAGAGTTAATTGGTTGATTCAGATGATTAGGTTAATAGCTCATTTAGAGTACCTTTTGATGATATGCTAATTTTTTGAGATAGGAATTTTTGGTTTTCATGAGCTGTATGCCAAAATCATTAGTATTAAAACAATAAAAGACCTGAAATATTTCAGTTGGTGTGCAATGAATCTAAAATATATGAAAGTTTAATTTTTATCACAATATGCTAATTTTTTGAGAAGGACTAGTATATATATTTGAGATTTGTTAAAATGAAATTTAAGATCAACATAGATGTCCCTTCAAAATGATACATCTCAGTTTAAACGTTTGTCTTGTCATCTATGTTCTATTTGGAATAAAATATTGAAATTTGGCACTTCCACATCATTGCATGCAGTTCTTATTCACAATTTGTATAGTGTCCCAACATTTTTTGAATCCTGTTTGTATTTAATTTTTTGGCAATTGAAGTTGACACATACTGGATCTGGACAAAGCATATGACAGGGTGCCGAGAGAGGAACTGTGGTATTGCATGAGGAAGTCTGGAGTGGCAGAGAAGTATGTTAGAGTGGTGCAGGAAATGTTTGAGAGATGTAAGACAGTGGTGAGGTGTGCTGTCGGTGTGACAGAAGAGTTCAAGGTGGAGGTGGGACTGCATCAAGGGCCAGCTCTGAGCCCCTTCTTGTTTGCTATGGTGATGAACAGGCTGACAGACGAGGTTAGACAAGAATCTCCATGGACTATGATGTTTGTAGATGACATTGTGATCTGTAGTGAGAGCAGAGAACAAGTGCAGGAAAATCTAGAGAGGTGGAGGTATGCCCTGGAAAGGAGAGGAATGAAGGTTAGCCTCAGTAAAACAGAATACATGTGTGTGAATGAGAAGGACCCAAGAGGAACGGTGAGGTTACAGGGAGCAGAGATAAAGAAGGTGGAGGATTTTAAGTACTTAGGCTCAACAATCCAGAGAAATGGAGAGTTTGGAAAAGAGGTGAAGAAGCGTATGCAGGCAGGTTGGAATGGTTGGAGAAAAGTATCCGGTGTGATGTGCGATCGGAAGGTATCGGCAAAAATGAAAGGAAAGGTGTGCAAGACAGTGATGAGGCCAGCGATGTTGTATGGTTTAGAAACAGTGGCCCTGGGGAAAAGACAGGAGGCTGAGCTGGAGGTCGCAGAGATGAAAATGTTGAGGTTCTCTTTGTGAGTAACGAGCATGGATAGGATCAGGAATGAGTACATCATAAGGACAGCACATGTAAGAGGTTTTGGAGACAAAGTCAGAGAGGCTAGATTGAGATGGTTTGGACATGTACAGAGGAGGGAGGGATTGTGAGTATATTGGTAGTAGGATGCTGAGGTTGGAACTACCAGGTAGAAAGTCTAGAGGAAGACCAAAGAGAAGATTTACGGATGTGGTGAAGGAGAACTTGAAGGTAGTTGGAGTAGAAGATACAGAGGATCGGGTGAGATGTAGGCGGATGGTTTGCTGTGTCGACCCCTGAAGGGAAAAGCCGAAAGGAAAAAAAGAAGTTGATACATACGAAAGTTAGGGTGGTGGTGGCGGCCTTGTGGTATAGGGTGCTGGTTGACCAATCCTAAGGTTGGGAGGTTGAGTCCCACTCTCCACAAGGTTGTCGCTGTCCCCCAGTGCATTTTACCGGGTTCTCAAAGGCCGGCCATGTTTCTCGCTGTCTATGGTGTGAGGCATGTAAAAGAACCATTGCTAATTTTCGACAGAGTAGGCTGCAAAGCCGTCAGCGTGGTTCCGCCCTGCGATGGCCTGGCGAGCTGTTCAGGTTGTACTTTGCCCTTGCCCGGAGTTGGCTGGGATGGGCGCCAACCTCCCCGTGACCCTAATTAGGATTAAGTGGTTACAGAAAATGAGGTTGCGCATGTCTTTGGACTATAGTAGGAAACTAGAGTATCCAGATCCATGACGGTACAGGAAGTGCATTCATCAGGAAACTTTCATGTTTGTTGTAAACCTCAATTCTAATTGCATTAAAATGAAATTTCTGAATTAAATCTGCGCTAGCAGGCCCAAAACACATAGGCCTCATGACCAGCAAGTTTGCTTGAGAGTTAACCAAAAACCTCTGAAAACACCAACAGCTCAACTTTACACTTCAGCTCTGCACCCAGGGACCCAAAACCTCCATTTCCATCTGAGCGCAGAGCTGCTACCGCAAACACAGATCAGTACTCCAGACAGAAATCATTTGCATCCAATGCATCGTTAAATATAAACATTTGTTGGTCAGTTTATTCAGGAAAGTCGAAAATAGTGTGATTATCCAACCAGGATGAGTTTGGAAGGTGGGAGCTGCTCAGATTCAACATCATTTTTCAGTTCAATAATTTTTTTTATTAGTCAGTCTTCTGCAATTTTCTCAAAAAGAATTTGTTTATTCCAGTATATTATTTACATTCAGAAACTATTTTCATATCACCAGTTTAATGTGTTATGGACATCTGGAATCTTCAGCAGGACAGTTCCCCCATAGTTCCTCCATGCCGTACACAGTGATTTCACAACAGAATGGTCACTCACTCTGAGAACAGTGTAATGTTCCTCTGCTCTTCTTTAAATCCACAGAAGCACCACCCATCTGCGCCTCACTTGTCGAATCAGGTTTGCTCTCCTCCTCAGTGAGACACCCTTTCATCTTGAAAGAAAAGCAATCAGAAAGAATATCCCCCAGGTATAATGATGAAACATGCCCACTTAAACAGAACAAACACAAACTACAACAAAAATGGCATCAAATTAAATTACTGGTGTTGTAATTGGAATGGAAGGAGATTAATCTCATTAATTACAGAAAAGCTCAGTGGTGCTAGAGCAGTGGTGCTAGATTTATAGCAGTGACGACTTTATGAACTTTTTAAATGTTAAAATTGAAAATATCAGCGAAAAATTGATTCCTAAATTTAAAGACAGTTTTGTTAATAACTAAAACAGTAATAATTTATCGCCAGCAGATCAACAACTCAAGTGTTTTATCCCTATTCAAAAGACAGAACCAATCTCATTAATTTCCTCATCCATCATCCACCTGTGTGTTTGATTCAGTCTCTCCATGTTTCTTGAAACAAATATTGTCAGAAGTGATCAACCCTTTATTAAATGCAATAAATTCTTCCCTCAGCACTGCTTATGTACTGAAATCCTTGAAACTAGCAGTTATGAACCCTCTGATTAAAAAAACCTGATCTCAACCCATATCAGCCGTCCTGTTTATCTTTTCTTAGATCTTAGAAAAAGCTGTAGTGCAGCAGTTATGTTCAGTTCATATCTTTGTAGGAATAACATTCACAAAATGTATCAGTCAGATTTTAGGCCTCATCATAGCACTGAGAGCACTCGTTAAGGTGGTAAATGACCTACTGGTGGCCTTCGACCATGGCTGTGTCTCCTTGCTTGTATTTCTTGACCTTAGTGCAGCCTTTGACACTATTGATCACACAATTCTACTTGACAGATTAGGAAATATTGTTTCATCCCTCTCCTGGTTTAAATCTTATTGAACTGATTTCTGATTCACAGTACATTCTAATGTTAAGTTTGGTGTTTCACAAGGTTCTGTCCTAGGCCCATTGCTTTTCTCTCTATACATGCTCCCTTTGGGTAATATTATTCGTGATCATGGTATTTGCTTTCATTGTTATGCTGATGACACACAGTTATATATTTCAGCAAAGCCAGGTGAGAGACATCAGCTTAGTAAAGATGAGAAATATTTAAAGGACATTTGACACTGGATGCTTATTAACTTCCTCCTTTTAAACTCTGATAAGACAGAAGTTCTTCGACTCAGATCTCAGGCAGATATAAATAAGGTTTCTGATGGTGTAGTAAGTTTTGATGATGTTTCAGTCTCATCATGTGTAGCAGTAAAGCATGTTGGAGTGATTATTGACATGAGCTTCAAATGAAACACAAGTCGCCACAGCGAATTATTTGCCTTCATCTCACCCTATCCTCTGCATCGTCTTCTCTTTCACCAACTACCTTCATGTCCTCCTTCACCACTTCCATAAATCTCTTTGGTCTTCCTCTCGGCCGTCTGCCTGGTCGTTCCAACCTCAGCATCCTATTACCAATATGTTCACTATCGCTCCTCTGTACATGTCAACTGCTATGGCGACCCCTTAAGGGAACAGCCGAAAGGAAAAGAAGAAGGTTGAGGATCTGCATCGTAGATTTGGCACAGGTTTTACGTCGAATGCTGCATTTATCCGGACTTGGGACCAGAGTGAGAAGAAACACTGGCTTGTGCCCACTCATGGCTGCATTGATGTCAGTGCATGATGCAGAAAAACTTGTTCATGTTGTTGTTACCTTGAGATTAGATTATTGTAATGTGTTACTATCTGAATGTTCTAATAGGAGCATAAACAATCTCCAGTTAGTCCAGAATGCAGCAGCGAGAGTCGTTACTAGAACCAGAAGACACAAGCATATCATCCCAGCCTTATTTACACTGCACTGGCTCCTAGTTACATTTCATATCAAATATAAAATACACGGATCCCTCGCTACCTCGCGCTTCAATTCATGAGGCTTCAGTGCATTGCATTTTTTTTTCTAATATTCATCAAATTAAAACATAAGGAACTTCAGGAAGAATACGGGAAAATTTTGAGGAAAATGCTGCAAAATAAGGCTAATTATGCAAAAAAAAAAAAAAAAAAACCAAAACAAACAAACCAAAAAACAACCCAAAACCCCCCATTCAAAACTACTTACATTTTTATGTGCAGTGTGCATCTGAGTGCGTGCACGTGTGTGTGTGTGTGTGTGTGTGTGTGTATGTGTGTATTTATATTTTATTTACTTTGTATGCATTGTTTTTTAATGTTTAATTGTTGTTATAAGCATTTATAGCATTGAATTTGTATTTATTGATATTATACACACACATACATGCACATATACGTCAGTCGGGCGGGGTTGATCCTACTTTGCAGAATTTAGTTAAAAGGCTCTGTTATGTAAAGGAGCAGATCTGGGAGTCTTAGGCATAGTTCTGGTAAACTGTGATGTTGGTATGCTGTCGCTCCCCCAATCTACAAGTTTGACAGTCGTGTGGCTGATTGCCCTAATGTCCACAGGTGCCCTCATATCTGTCTTCCTTCTAATTCTGTCACTTTGTTATACTGCCATAGCCAGTCATGCCGAAGTCGGCAATAATAGAATCTTCTCTTTACATTACACTACTATGAGTGTACCAAACAACCCCTCTCTCTCTCTCTCTCTCTCTCTCTCTCTCTCTCTCTCTCTCTCTCTCTCTCTCTCTCCCTCCTCCTCTCTCCCCGCTCTCTCCCTTTGTTGAGGTACACATTCTCCTTCTGGGATTCCAATGATCATGATCCTTCTGCTTCCTGAATCATGTGGTCTGTCCTGGTGTGCTGATACTGGCTGGTGTTCTCATCTTGGAAGCCCTTCTTTCTTGCTGGTGAAGACTTAAATGGACCTAGATGTGCCCTAACAGACTGTGAACATGGCTTTTCAATGCTGATGTTAGCAACTCTTTTCCTTACAATCATTTAGGTCTTACAATTGTATTACCAACCGGACGGCATTTTGGACTGTAATGAATTTCTCGTATATGTTTGTATATTTATGGTTCCAGCGAAATAAGGATGGATTTCCCTTTTGGACCTGGTTCCTCTCAAGCAAGGGTGCCCAATACATCGATCGGGATCTATCGGTTGATCACAAAGTTAGATGGGTAGAATGCATGACATTAAAACATAGACGTCAGTCTACCGTCTTCACTATGAAATTTGTCACTTGACTGACAGTCAGTCTGACCAATCTGACCTTTTGTGACACAGGTGTCATTGAACATGTTCATATTATGGCGCGTTCTAGCAAACTAGTGAGTTAGCTTCCAATTTCAGTTCAGTTCATTTTCTGTAACCGCTTCATCCTAACTAGGGTCACGGGGAGGTTGGTGCCCATCCCAGCCAACTCAGGGCGAGGGCAGAGTACACCCTGGACAGCTCGCCAGGCCATCGCAGGGCGGAAACACGCTGACGGCTTTGCAGCCTACTCTTGTCGAAAGTCAGCAATGGTTCTTTTACATGTCTCACACCATAGACAGTGAGAGACATGGCCGGCCTTTGATAACCCAGTTAGCTGCACTGGGGGGGGACAGTGACAACCTTGTGGAGAGTGGGGCTCGAACCCCCAACCTTTGGATCAGCGATCCAGCACCTTATACCACTAGACCACCGCTGCCCCATAGCTTCCAATTTATGTCTTCTAAATTTAAGGGTATACAAATGAGCGAGGGAGCATCCATATGGAATGAGACATGGACTTTTTTTTCTATGTAATTTTCAAAGTGCGTTTGCCCATCTGCCAGTCTGCCATTGCTGTACCGAAAAACAGAAATGTGGAGTGGCATTTTTGAACTGTCCATAAACATTACGATAGTGACCTCCCTCCGAAAAGCAAACTGAGAAGGAGAAAGGGAAAGGAATTAAAATCACAATTGTCCAGACAGCAGTTATTTTTTTCATTTTTTTGAAGTGAACTTCAAAAGCACTGAAGCTTCGTTCTGGGTGACACTTACTCATTAAGAACAAGAAATCCTTCCAAGATGGAGAGATGGTAAAAGATTCATTCGTTGAAGCAGCAGACTCTTGGTCCAAGACTTCAAAAACAAAGCAGAAATACTATCTTCAATCTGAACTCTCCAGCTATCAAGAACTACAGTTACACGGCGCAATGAAGCCATGGCTGAGGATTTGACTAAACAACTTTGGAAGGACACCGCGGACTGCGATTGCTTCTCACTGCAGCTCGATGAGTCTACAAACGTGAGGGACACAGCCCAGTTGTGCATTTTTATTCGGTTAGTGCTTACTAATATAACCGCAAAAGAGGCGCTGTTAACAGTCCTGCCCATGACAGAACACACACAAGGAGAGGACATATTTCAATCTTTTAAAAACTTGATTGAGAAAACTATGCATCCCTGGCTGATTCCATTTAGTGCAAGTCCTCAGACTAACAGGGGTGCAAGTTTTCCGGCATATGCAGGAAATTCTGGTTTTCCCAAGACTGAAGTAACTATTTTTCTAATTCGTATTGATCCGTTGAAAATTTTCTTTTTTTTACGGGGGGGGGGGGGGTTTACGAGGTGTTCGTCTGCTCGGATCGGCGCAATGTACCATGCATACTGCCCTGTGGCTGTGACCGTGCGTTGAATCACGGGTCATTTCAACAAATTTCAACGAATTTCAACAAATTCGTCAAGTATTTTTTCCATTCGGATGTGCACATTTCCCTCAAGCACGAAAAAAGCCCAATTGAATACAGCAACAGTCTTTCCCAGTATCCCTTATTCTTCGGGCCAAGTTATAACGATGTTTTTAATTGGCTCATCGTAACTGCCCATCTGATGAAAATGCAGCTATTATAAAACCTGTTGTTTCTGTGAGTCTCGCATGCACATGCAGCCTAAAATACAGTACTACATTGTTGCTAGGAAGAACCAGAAATACTGTCAATATGAAGTTTTTATCGGAAGGCTACAATACAAAAGAATTGGACAAGACATCTAGAAATATATGGTGGTGGGAATGGCTAAACGAGTGTGACAAATGAGGGATATGGCTTAGAAAACTGGACATCTCTGGAGTTGCTTTTTGTGATTGTTGGTCCAAGACGATAAAGTATGGGACCAGAGGGAAGAACGGACTGAAAATCATGCTGATGAGTCTAATCACTTGAAAAGCAAAAAGACCATTTAGAGAAATCAGAGGGATAAAGTTGATGAGCCATACAATGAAGCTATGGGAAAGAATAGTGGAAGCAAGACTAAGGGCAGAGGTCAGCATTTGTGAACAACAGTTTGGTTTCATGCCAAGAAAGAGCACCACAGATGCAGTGTTTGCTTTGAGGATGTTAATAGAGAAGTACAGAGAAGGTCAGAAGGAGCTGCATTGTGCCTTTGTGGATCTGGAGAAAGCATATGACAGGGTGCCGAGAGAAGAACTGTGGTATTGTATGAGGAAGTCTGGAGTGACAGAGAAGTATGTTAGAGTGGTGCAGGAAATGTTTGAGAGATGTAAGACAGTGGTGAGGTGTGCTGTCGGTGTGACAGAAGAGTTCAAGGTGGAGGTGGGACTGCATCAAGGGCCAGCTCTGAGCCCCTTCTTGTTTGCTATGGTGATGAACAGGCTAACAGATGAGGTTAGACAAGAATCTCCATGGACTATGATGTTTGCAGATGACATAGTGATCTGTAGTGAGAGCAGAGACCGAGTGGAGGAAAATCTAGAGAGGTGGAGGTATGCCCTGGAAAGGAGGGGATTGAAGGTTAGTCTTAGTAAGACAGAATACATGTGTGTGAACGACAAGGACCCAAGAGGAACTTTGAGGTTACAGGGGGCAGAGATAAAGAAGGTGGAGGATTTTAAGTACTTAGGCTCAACAATCCAGAGCAATGGAGAGTGTGGAAAAGAGGTGAAGAAGCGGCGTGCAGGCAGGTTGGAATGGATGGAGAAAAGTGTCCGTGTGATGTGTGATAGGAGAGTATCGGCAAGAATGAAGGGAAAAGTGTACAAGACGGTGATGAGGCCAGCAATGTTGTATGGTTTAGAAACAGTGGCCCTGGGGAAAAGACAGGAGTCAGAGTTGGAGGTAGCAGAGATGAAAATGTTGAGGTTCTCTTTGGGAGTAACGAGGATGGATAGGATCAGAAATGAGTACATCAGAGGGACAGCACATGTTAGATGTTTTGGAGACAAAGTCAGAGAGGCTAGATTGAGATGGTTTGGACATGTACAGAGGAGGGATAGTGAGTATATTGGTCGTAGGATGCTGAGGTTGGAACTACCAGGCAAAAGGCCCAGAGGAAGACCAAAGAGAAGATTTATGGATGCGGTGAAGGCGGACATGAAGGTCGTTGGAGTAAGAGTAGAAGATGCAGAGGATAGGGAGAGATGGAGGCAGATCATTTGCTGTGGCGACCCCTGAAGGGAACAGCCGAAAGGAAAAGAAGAGGTATTTATACCCAGTCTAACTTTTAATGTCAGATTGTACCATTAGCTAATATTGTGTACTATGATTCCAATCATGCAGCCGTGAGGGCAAGTTTAATGATTATTGAGGGATGTGTGTGTGTGTGGGGGGGGGTATAAAACTGGGCACATGCCTCCTGAATTGCCCAGGTTAGGGCAACATAAGGGAAGGTTATGCTCAAATTTTTTTGGCACATAGTTGTACATTGAAAATGGGAACTTTTGTCAGTTGCACATATCTGAGATCAAGATTTGTAGTATCTTATTTCATCAGTATGAAACACTGTGATTAATAAATATTTCCTGTTTGTGTTATGTAAATATTTTTTCTTTGTTAGGTTCTTTCTGGTTATACAGTATGTATACATTGTAAAAAAAAAAAAGTGTTGCAGCAAAGAAAGTGATCACTTCATTTCAGTTGAAATTTGTTTGACATATTTTGACTTTTAATTATAAAATTTCTTTATTGTCCTTGAATAGATGAAATGTTACAAACATGTGATGTGAACTTGTAGATTATCATCATCATCATCGGCCTGTCATGCCACTTCTGGCAGATGGCCTCCACAACCGTCTCCACTTGATTCGATCTTGGGCGATTTTCATCCAGTTTTTCCCAATGTCTTCTTTGATTTCATCCCTCCATCTTCTCTTCGGTTTTCCTCTCGCTCTTGTGCATCCTCTTGGGTACCATTCTGTAGTTATTTTGGCCCACTGTTGTCCTGCATCCGTGCTACATGGCCAGCCCATTTGCTCTTCAGGTCTCTAACAGTTTGGATGATGTCTTTGATTTTTGTCCTTTCTCTGATAATTTCATTTCTGATCTTGTCTTTGAGGCTGATATTTAGAATGCTTCTTTCTATACTCCTTTGTGCAGCTGCCAACTTCCTGGATTGATGTTTTGTGAGTGCCCATGTTTCTACTCCATATGTCAAAGATGGAAGGATGACGGTGTCCATGATTCTTCTTTTCAGGCTGATTGGAATGTTTCTTTCTTTCAGAAAGTGACTGTACTGGCCAAATCTCCTCCACCCCTCATTCCCTCTTTGGTTGATCTTGACATTGATCTCATTCTTTGGTGTTAACACTTTCCCAAGGTACTTGTATTCTTCAACTTCCTCCAGTTTCACTCCGTCTACTGAAATTCCTTTTCTCTGTTGTCTTTTTTGCGATGTCGTTACACATGACCTTTGTCTTCTTTATGTTCATTCTTCATTTAGTTGATTCAGAAGTTCTTGTAAATGATCTTCTTTGTTGCCAAACAGGATGATGTCATCCGCAAACCGCAGCTTGTTCATGATTTGTCCATTAATGTTGATGCCTTTATCAAGTGGGATTCTTTTAAAAATTTCTTCAACAGTTGCTGTAAACATTATAGGTGACAAAGTGTCCCCTTGACAAACACCCTTCTGACTCTGGATCTTCTTGCTCAGTTTCTCTGTTTGAATTTGTTCAGTGCCTTCGGTGTAAGTTTCTTTGATGATGTTGATGATCTTTGATGGTATGCCATGTTTCTCTAAAGCTTCAAAGACAGGGGCATGCTTGATCGAGTCAAACGCCTTCTCGTAGTCCACAAATGCTATGAACAAAGGTTGCTTGTACTCGTTGGTCTTCTCGAGTATCTGTCCAGTGGCATGCAGGTGGTCAGCTGTGGAATAACTTCTTCTATAAGCTGCTTGTTCTAGCAGCTGGTTCTC
Source organism: Plotosus lineatus (assembly GCA_024760905.1). Lineage (NCBI taxonomy): Eukaryota > Metazoa > Chordata > Actinopteri > Siluriformes > Plotosidae > Plotosus > Plotosus lineatus. Next base: position 69,824 of record CM045732.1, read on the forward strand.
ATATAAGGTGCTGCTAATTCTGTTTTTAATTATCTTCATGAAGAGCTTATAGATAGATATGTGATAACAAACTGATGGGACGATAGTTTGCCAGATCTTTCTTGTCCCCTTTCTTGAAGAGTTGGATGATAATGGCATTTTTCCATTCTTTCGGCACCCTCCCTGTTTCGATTGCTTTGCTATACAAATCTGTCAATTTCGTGAGGAGGATCTCTCCACCTGTTTGATCATTTCAATCAACACATGGTCTTGTCCGGGTGATTTGCCATCTTTCATTTGGTGGACAGCTTTTTCCACTTCACTCTTCAGAACAGGTGGAATCTCTTCTGCTGGTGTTATCTGAATGTCCTTGAAGAATCTTCATACAGTGCTTGGTAGAACTCGGCACATCTCTAGAGTATTCGCTCTCTGTCCCTTGTTTCTCTTCCATCTTTCTCCTTCAGTGCTTGGATCAAAGCCTTCTTTTCCTTTCCTGATGTGCACTTCTTTAATCCTCTGCCAGTTTCTATTGCGTCTTTTACTCTTTTCGTGTTTGCTTCTCTCAGATCTCGTCTCATGTTCTTCCTGATGGTTTTACAGAGCTCAGTGTATTCGGTGGTTTCTCTTGCGGTCACTCTTTTCATTTCTCTGCGTTTCTTTAGTAATTCTTTGGTTTCTGGTTTGAGTTTATTTTCTTTCCTGGTCTTCACCCTTCCTGTGACTTTCTCACTACATCTCTGAATGATATCGCTTAGCTGCTTTACACTCTCTTCAACATCTTCGATGTCATTTCCCAGGATTTTGAAATGATTTCTCAGTTCGATTTAAAAATTCTCCCTCTTAAGCAGTCCTGCAATGTTGATCTTTGGTGCTGTTGGCCTCACCATTTCCATGCGTGAATTCAGTCTGATAGTACTGCAAATCATTTTGTGGTCACTTCCGATGTTAACTCTCTGAATTACTTCGGTGTTGGGTATGATCTCCCGTTTGTTCGTCAGGATATAATCATTTTCGTTCATCACTTCTCCATTCGGACTATGCCAGGTCCACTTTCGCTTCTTTGGTTTCTTGAATAGTGTGTTGGTTATCGTTAAGCTCTTTGATGTTGCAAATTGGTTAATCAACTCTCCTCTCTCATTTCTCTTTCCAAGGCCATGCATTCCTGTTGTTGTACCATCACTTTGCTAATGTTTTCTGATCTTCGCATTGAAGTCTCCCATGACTACTTGATAGTGACTCTTGTTCGTGTCCAATGCTTTAGTTATCTCCTCATACAATTCTTCCACCTCCTTGTCTTCATGACTGCTTGTTTGAGCGTAGATCTGAATTACTTGCAGTGAGTATCTTCTGTTGACTTTCACTGTGATGGATGCTATTCTGTCGTTGTAATGCTAGAAATTTGTGACCCTGTCTTTATGCTTTGATGAATTAAGAAACCTACTCCTCTCATCGAGTCATCGCCACCCTTGGTGTAAAGTAGATGGGCAACTTCAATCTGCACCAGTTCTTCTCCCTTCTTTCTCGTTTCTGCAAGGCCGATTATATGCCATTTCATTCCTGTTTTGTCTAGTTCATGTAGCAGTTCTTGCAATCTGTTCTCATCCTTCAAAGTTCTAACGTTATATGTTGCGATGTAGATTTTGGGAACCGGGGATTCTTAGCACCCTCTGCCTTTCGGCTGCCAGGGACTGAGGGCCTTGGTAAGTTGTGTGAATTCATAGTTGTGGGTTTGAACCATAACTCACCACGCTGGTTCAGTGCGAGTTGGTGAGTGTGGTTTGAAATCAGAGTTTTCCTTCTCCTAGATATATTTGCCTGAAGAGGCTAAGCGAGCTCTATCTACCCTGGTTTGAAGTCAGAGTTTCCCTTCTCCTAGATAGATTTGCCTGAAGAGGCTGAGCGAGCTCTATCTACCCCAGTTTGAAGTCAGAGTTTTCCGTCTCCTATCCTGAATGCTGGCTAGGCTCATGGCCAGACAGGAAGCGGGCCGTACAGCTAGAAGGGAGCACCAGATCTACCAGTAGGGACTTGTCCCTAGCCAGAGGGCCCTTGCTGGGGTAAGGTGCTACCTCTCCAACTAGCTGTGGTTGCAGTTTAACATCATACCCAGGACCATGTAGATTAAATATTATTGTAAATGTTGGTAAAAGATTGCATGAGGAACAACCATTTTAACTTGTAATTAAACATTTTAACCCCCCCCACTCCCCCCGCGCGCCATGCACACTCAACTACGTCTTGCATTTTCAGGTTTTTCAAAATATTTAACTTGCACCCATGGACTAAGGGAATGGCAAAAAATGTACAAAGTTTTATTGAGCAATATGGGTTCACGCAGTTATGCAAGGTACACTAACATACAGTAGACCCTCATTATTCGCAGGGGTTCAGTTCCAGCCCCTCCCGCAAATCAAGATAATCTGTGTGTTCTGTAACCAGAAGTAAAACGCCGTGTATCATATTACATGTGTGAATGATCAACCGTAAGTAAAATACTATGTATCTATTACATGCGCTAAAATATGCTTCTTAAACACATTCTAGAGACAGTCTTTCTCATTAATACAGTATTAATGTAGTAAAATGTAGTTTTAAGAAAAACTACATTTTTTTACTGTGATATTTATTGATAATAAAATACAAACATTATACAGCACTATAGTTTTCAAAAAATGCCCACTAGAGGGCGGCATTGCATTATATTTACTTTGCATTGCATTGCATTGCATTATATTTACATGAAGTGGATACCAATGAAATGACATGACATTGTTACTTCACGCTTAAATAAACATGCTACAGAACATACAATTTCACACACACAATCATTCTAAACATTAACTTAGGTACAGTACAATACTGGAATAATAACTGAAAAAAATAGATTTGGATGAGATTTGTTTATACAGAGCAATCTCCGAATGAAATAACTCTCCTCCAGTGACAAAATAAAAGACCGGGTGGGGTTCAGTCTCCACTCTGAGAATGGGGCGGTCAGTGCAGTATTAAGCATTAATATTATTTAAAAGAATGTTGAGCAGGCTCCTTCTTAAAATAAGTCTTCATTTACTTTTCTGTGTTGCTGTCATTTTTGTAAATTAAAATTATGACAAAACAACATTAATATAATGAATAAAGAAAAAGAAGATTCCACGAAGGGAGTGATGATGAGGTCGGCTACCCAACCCGTTAACACATCTTGCTGCACCCCTTCTCTCGCTTCAAGGGATAGATATTCATTTTCTTTATAAAAATACAAGAAAGATTTTCTGAACCACTTAATCGTAATTTGGGTCGCGGGGAGGCTGGTGATTTTTTTTTTTTATCTAAATGTGGAGGCGGATGATTTGCTGTGGCGACCCCTGAAGGGAGCAGCCGAAAGGAAAAGAAGAAGTTTTTGTTGCAAGCAGAATTTTAATTTAATTGTCTATGCAGTCGTTTAAATCAATGCAACACATTGTTATTTTATATTAACTTGAAGGGAAAAGGGGGAAAAACATTATATGCAGTGTTATTTGATTTTAAATGTCAAAAAAGGATTTGTAGCTCCCAATGTTTTCTTTAATGTGGAAAATGGGTCCAAATGGCTCTTTGAATGGCAAAGGTTGCTGACCCCTGAACTACAAGTATCCAGAATACTAAGGCAGGTTCCATTCTGATGATGACCTTGTTTCATACAACATTCACCTTAGCACTTCCACAAAAACTCGATGCTACACTAGCTTTGATTGCCTTTTCATTTTTCTTTATGTAGTGGACTGTACTTTTATTCACTTTATAATGGCACCCTACTGCAGCACAACGTTTTCCTTCCTTAATCATATCAAGCAGTTCTACTTTTTCATGCAGCGTCATTACCTTTTTCTAGCGCTTCGGCACCTTACTAGAAGCCTGAGAAGGTGTGCAGCGTTTGGGTGGCATGACGGCGATTAACTGTAATTAAAAACTAAAAAAAGCACATGCACAAAGTGTGCACGAATGAGAAAAAAGGGGCATTACATCATCTCAACCAATCAGCAGGAAGGAGGACAGCCATTGGCTGAATTTGAATCACGTGACGGTTGCTCGGCAATCAGCAAATATGCGCAGGCATGAGTGTAAAACCGCAAATAGTCAAGGGCCTACTGTATATGGTTCATATAAAGAATTCAATATATTTATGGATCGATGTGTTTTGTTATTTTATAGTTGGGAGATCATTTTGATTTGGTTATTTTGTAAGTAGCTCACATGCTGAAAAAGTGTATGCACCCCTGCTCTCAAGGGTTCTTCCTCGCATGTACTGAGGAGATTTTCCTTCCACCATCGCCGCTGGTGACACTCATTAGGGATGTGTAGGGGTAATCGAAAATGTTTAAATTCTTTTATACTTTGTAAGCCCTTACTTTCACTGTTTTACTGTGTAAAGCTGCTTTGCAACAATGTCAATTTTAAAATGCACTATACAAATAAACCTGAATTGAAATTGAATTTCTCTCTTTTTCTGTGTTTTTGTTTAGGTACACATGCTATTTCTGAAATCCCAGTGATCTTGAACCTCCTACTTTCTGAATCCACCCATGGGTGATTTGCAATAACCAATTAGCTACTGCATGTTTTTGAACTGTGCATACTCAGAGGAAACCCACACAAGCACGGGTAGAAAATGCAAACTGCACATAGATATGCCTCAAGCTGGGAATTGAACCCAGGCCTTCCTGTTCTGAGGTGGAGGTGCTAACCACTACGCCACTGGGCCACAATCTTTAAATTCTTTATAAAATTTGTTGTAGGTGATGCACTGAGACAATGTCAGTTATAAAACCCGCAAAACAAATAAAAATTTCATAGACCACACCCATCACTTATCCATAACAGTGACCACACCATTCAAAAATACAGACCTTTTATCCCTGTTTACTCCACGCTTGTTGTTTTGCAGAACGTGCCGAATTGTGCAATTTTCTTTCAGCCTTTAAGATATTTCAGAATTAGTACAAAATTATATATGATACAGAATTAGATCTTACTGCTAGTTACACAACATTGTTCTGTAGCACACACAAAAAACCCACAAACACAAAATAGAAAGATTAAAGATAATCATTACTGATTTATGTGAAATTCCTGCAACCTTCAAATGCTTAACATTTAGTATATCAGCTAATGAGTCTCCAGTGCTAACTCAATACAATTGTATGCACACTGGTGTGTGTGTGTGTGTGTGTGTGTGTGTGTGTGTGTGTGTGTGTGTGTGTGTGTGTGTGTGAGAAAGATAGAGAGTTCTCTGAGCTTCAGTATTTCTGGATTTGACCTTTGACTTCTTTGCTTTGTGTGATGACCTCTCACCCAGTTTCTGTACTGAGTGTGAAATCTTTTGGAAGTGGTTTCTGATCTCTGATTCTCTGAAACAGGTTCATACATAGGATTAAACATGGAACGAATGGTTTGTCAGCAGGTTTATCAGATTAAATATTAAAACTGATAATAGAAGATAGACAGGACAAGTGCAAGTTATTTCTCTTAAACAGCCTGTGCCCAAATATCTTACTATTACCATAGACCTCACATTAGCACTGAACCTCTGCAGTAACCCTCCTGCGTTAATTTAACATAAATCCCCACAGCCACTCCCCAACATCTTCACAGCCATACCTTAAAATCCCACAGCCATGCCCTAAAATGCTACAGCCGCACCCCATAGTCTCCACAGCCACACTCGAAAATCCTCACAAACACATCACAAAATGATACAGCCATGTACCAAAATCTCCACAAAAACACCTCAAAATCCACTAAGCCACATTTTTAAATCTCACAGCTACACCCTAAATCCCCACAACCATGCCCAAAATCCCTATTGGTTTGCCTCAAAATCCATACATGGCGATTTTCCGCCGATCCGTGGAATTCTGTGCTTTTTATCTGAAATTGGTAATTTTTGTGAATCGTCTAAATCCGAGAAGAAAATTTTAGGGGGGATATAGGGGGGTATAGGGGTGCTTCTGGCAAGTTCACTTGCTTGTGTTTGAGACAAAGGGCGGCTTATTCGGACTTCCAATCTTTCAAATGAGCAAGTGAAGGCTGAGTACTAAACAAATATTCAATGGCGCCCTTGCTCACTTGAAAGATTGGAAGTTCAGATAAGCCGCGCTTTGTCTCAAGCACAAGCAAGTGAACTTGTTTCATGTGCCTACTTTCGGTGGAGCGCCTCACATATTGTAAGCCGCTCGTTGATTGGCTGTTTTAAGCTTCATGTAAAGTGACGCGACTCAATGCAAATTTGCAGCATGTTGTGTTTAAAATGGTGCGAACTTTAATGAAAGAAGAGGAATCCCGCGTGTCAGAAATAGATAAGGATGTTAAGAATAAGTTTAAGTGGGAATGACTAGAAAAGATTGTGAAATTTGAGGTGAAAATCGGCAAAACAGACTCGGAAGGTATCGGATCCTTTGGCGAGTTTCATAAAGAAATCTGACGTCACCGGCAAGGTCTTGTGTGTTTATTGCAACCACCTGATCAATTATGGATCTCGTGGATGTATTGCACTCATGGCCGACAGACCTGCGCACTCAGAGGGAATTATTAAATATTTATTTCGTTTAGATTATGTGAAATCACATTGAAATCTTCTTCTTTTCCTTTTGGCTTTTCCCTTCAGGGGTCACCACAACAAACCATGTTCAGTTTGAAAATACTCAATACATTGGTGATAGTTGTCATATAAATTAGTACACTGTTGTTGTTATTTACCCGAGTAGTATCTCAACATTAATTAGTAACTAGCAAGCTTGGACAGTTAGTTGAAAACGTTTCATAAATTTATAAAGTGGTTTACAGGAAATATTTGTGTATTTTTTTTTTTTTTATCTTTCATTTATACAACACAAAACATTGAGCCATGGTTGACCTATTTCTCAATTCTGTGTATATATTATATTGCAAATAGATATATGTTTACAAATAATTATATTCCAATTAGTCTATGTGCTCTGCGTGGACAGCACCATGCCAACACGGAGGGTACGGTGCTTCTGCAACAACCACCCGTGGGTCACCCCTGAGCTTAAAGTCTTCCTGAACCAGAAAAAGAGTGCTTTCATCTCAGGGGATAAAGCGGAGCAGAAGAAGGTCCAGCGTGAGCTCCAGTGGAGGATCAGGAGGGCCAAGAAGGACTATGGGAAGAAGATGTAAAAGAAGCTACCTCAGAACAACGTGCGGGACATCTGGAGAGGACTAAAGACCATGTCTGGATTTGGACAGAGTGTCAGAGAGACAGCTGATGGTGACCAGCGCTGGGCAGATGAATTAAACTGTTACTTCAACAGGTTTGATTCTCCCCCCTCCCCCTCTGCCCCCCCCCCCTCTTTACAGGTCTCCAGACCAGCAGACACCCCCCACTCCCCAGGCCAACTTCATTTGACTGCTACAGCCACATCGCCCTCCCTCTGCAGCCCACCCCAGCCCCCCCTCTCCCTCATGTCAGACCAGGTGAGGAGACAGCTGAGGCGACTAAATCAGAGGAAATCTGAAGGACCAGATGGCATCAGTCCCAGGCTGCTAAGGACCTGCGCAGACCAGCTCTGTGAGGTCCTATGCCACCTGTACAACCTGAGCTTCAGCCTGGAGAAGGTTGCCGTCCTGTGGAAGACCTCCTGTGTGGTTCCGGTTCCCAAAACAGCTCAAGCGAAGGAACCGGCCCACTACAGACCTGTCGCCCTGACCTCCCACCTCATGAAGACCATGGAAAGACTCCTCCTCGAACACCTCCGCTCTATGGTGAGCCCCACCCTAGACCAGCTACAGTTTGCCTACAGGCCCAACATCGGGGTAGAAGACACCGTCATCTACCTTCTGCAGCGGGCGCTCACCCACCTGGAGATCGCCGGCAGTGCTGTGAGGCTCATGTTCTTTGACTTCTCCAGTGCCTTCAACACTATCAGGCCAGCGCTTCTGCGGGGAAAGCTGGAGGACGTGGGAGTGGACGGACATCTTGCTGCCTGGATTATCGACTACCTCACTGACCGTCCACAGTACGTGTGGCTGCGCGGCTGTAAGTCAAAGGTGGTGGTCTGCAGCACGGGGGCACCACATGGCACTGTCCTCTCACCCTTCTTTTTCAACATGTACACCCCGGACTTCACCTACAGCACAGACAGCTGCCACCTCCAGAAGTTCTCGGACGACTCCACCATCGTGGGCCGTGTGTCAGAGAGGAACGAGCTGGAGTACCGGTCGGTCATCGCCGACTTCGTGGACTGGTGTGAGCGCAACCACCTGTGCTTGAACACTAGGAAGACGAAGGAGATCGTGGTCGACTTCAGTAGAAGCACTCTAACACACACACACACACACACACACACACACACACTCACTCACTAGTGAACGTCCAGGGACAGGACATGAGACAGTGGACAGTTTCAAATACCTGGGCGTTCACCTTAACAATAAACTGGACTAGTCCCACAACACCAACGCCCTGTACAAGAAGGGCCAGAGTCGCCTCCACCTTCTGAGGAGACTTAGGTCCTTCGGAGTATGCAGACCTCTGCTCAGGACTTTTTATGACTCTGTGGTAGCCTCTGCAATCCTCTACGCTGCCATCTGCTGGGCCCCAGGCAGCACAGAGCGGAACAGAAAGAGACTGATCAAGCTGGTCAGGAGGGCCAGCTCTGTCCTAGGCTGCCCACTGGACTCTGTGGAGGAGGTGAGTGAGAGGAGGATGGTAGCAAAGCTCACATCCATCCTGTTCAACAGCTCTCACCCACTGCACCAGACTGTAGAGAAGCTGAGTAGCTCCTTCAGTGGACGACTGAGACATCCTCAGTGCAGGAAGGAGCGCTACCGTAGGTCGTTCATTCCCACCGCTGTCAGACTGTACAACGCCACTTTGTAACTGTCTGTGAAAATACCGGTTATGTGCAATAAAAACCCCGTGCACTTTAATCAACCACATCTACCCCACTGACTGTCAACCATATCAACCCATCTACTCTGCCCTCAGATACATTACACTTTAATATAGGCCAGTCTATAAAGTTGTTCCCTTCTTTTCTTTTATTGTTTATTAATTTATACTATTTATGTATCTATTTATTTATTTACTTATATAATATATATGTATGTGTGTATGTTTGTATATGTATCTATTTTTGCACCCTATACTGATGGTACCTCAAGAGCCTGTAACAGTGAATTTCTCCATTGTGAGATTAATAAAGCTGTATCTATCTATCTATCTATGTAGATATGTTGACCAACTGTAGATAGCAAACAGGCTCCGCCTGTACCCCCAGACCCCCCGCCCACACTAAAATTCCGCTGAAAGCATATTTTGCTGTTACCATGTATGAAAATCCTCACTCCCACAGCCCAGAATCCCCACAGCAACACCCTAAAAACCCTACAGCCATTCTCCTATGCTTCCACATTCACGCCCGAAAATCCCCACAGCTGGCTCTAAAAACACCACAACCCCACCTGTACTGCCATACCTAAAAATCTCTATAGTATCTCTCTAAAATCCCCACATACATGCCCCAAAAGCCCCACAGTCACACCCTAGCATCCTCAAAGTTATACTACAAAACCTCCACATATGTTTAAAGTATTGTTGCAATATAATAATGTGTTAATATGTATAAATTTATTTGTCTAATCGGGTCATGTGAAGATAACAGAAGTGTACGTGCACTCCACTTTCTGCACTTCTGTGAAATCTAAAGGAGGTTGAAAAGTCTAGTCGGGACATGTGAATGAATCCAGGCCGAATTCTGAGTATTGATTATATTTCTACACTGAACACACACATGATGTTGTCTGCACTCCAGGTTTATCTCAGAGCATCGGGAAAATCACACACAGCATTATTGCACTCTGTAAGTTGACCACAGATCGGCATGTCTGCTTGTTTAGTGTGTGTGTGTGTGTGTGTGTGTGTGTGTGTTTTAGTTAAAAGCTGTTTAATGATGCAATCTTCTTTCGGCTTTTTCCCTTTCTCGGGAGTCGCCACAGCGAATCGTCTGATTCGCACATTTGATTTGGCATAGGTTTTTATGTCGGATGCCCTTCCTGTCACAACCCTTTAGCAAGGGACAGAAACACGCTGACGGCTTTGCAGCCTACTCTTTACGATAGTCAGCAATGGTTCTTTTACATGCCTCTCACCATAGACAGTGAGAGACATGGCCCGCCTTTGATAACCCAGTTAGCTGCACGGGGGGACAATGACAACCTTGTGGGGACTCGAACCCCCAACCTTAGGATCAGCAATCCTGCACCCTGCCACTAGACCACCACTGCCCCTGTTTAATGATGAAATAACACTGCTCACTTGCTAATCAGCACTTTCAGATGAGCCTTTTACCTGAACACACAGTAGAGTCTGCACTTTACACACATAACCAACACTTCTAACACACACACACACACACACACACACACATGTACACAAAGTATATAGATTTATAGGTTGCAATTATCCAGGTCAGACTATGATGTTGTAAATCACTTTCAATGTTCATTTTACATTCAGAGTTTATTTACTATTGAAGCATTGTTAAACTTCTGACAGTGTTAATATAATCCAGTAGTTCAGGTATTAATTTAATTGAGTATTGCAGGTGTTCATTCAGTAGTTCAGATGTTAATTTAATTCATTATTGCAGATGTTCATTCAGTAGTTCTGGTGTTAATTTAATTCAGTATTTCAGGTATTAATTCAGTAGTTCAGATGTTAATTTAATTCAGTATTTCAGGTGTTAATTCAGTACCGATGTTAATTTAATTCAGTATTGCAGATGTTCATTCAGTAATTCAGGTGTTAATTTAATTCAGAATTGCAGGTGTTAATTCAGTATTTCAGGTGTTAATTCAGTAGTTCAGATATTAATATATTTCAAAATAACAGTTACTAATTTAATTCAGTATTGCTGGTGTTAATTTAATTCAACAGCTCAGGTGTTCATTTAATTCAGTATCTCAGGTGTTAATTCGGTCATGCAGATATTAATTTATTCAATAGTTCAGGTGTTAATTTAATTCAGTAGCTCAGGTGTTCAATTAATTCAGTACCTCAGGTGTTAATTTCATTCAGTATCTCAGGTGTTACCTTAATTCAGTATCTCAGGTGTTAAATTAATTCAGTCTTGCAGGTGTTAATATAATTCAGTAGTTCAGGTGTTTATTTACTTCAGTAGTTCAGTTGTTAATGTACTTCAGTTGTTCAGGCATTAATTTAGTTCAGTTGTTCAGGTATTAATTTATGTCAGTCATGCAAATGTTAATTTAATTCAGTAGTGCATGTGTTAATTTATTTCAGTAGCTCAGGTATAATTCAGTAATTCAAATGTTCATTCATATTTATGTGTTGTTTCTATTTATTTATATTGGGCTTTATTAGGAGGTAAAAAGCTTGCTTAGAATTCGAGGGTTTTGGCAGTGTCCTGCACTCTGATTGGCCACACCCAGGACACCCCACCCCCTTTCTATCAGTAATGGGTGGACTGTGTTGAGACTGTATTATAAATTCAGAGCTGAAGTGTGTGGAGGATACACTTATTCCATTGGAGACTATGTGTGTGTAAGTGTTTGTGTGGCTGAGTATCAAGTGTGAAGATGCTGCAGCACGTGATGCGTGTGTCAAGGATGGGTGTGTCCCCAGCAAGTAAGTGGGTGGATCCTGTGGCAGAGGTGAGGACTCTAGATCAGATGCCCGGACCATCAGCCGTTAGGTTTATATGGGACCTGCTGGCAAACCGAGGACTGTCCAGACTGCATGAACTGCAGGTACACACACACACACACACACACACACACACACCTGCACCACACATCCACACACCTAAATTAAAACACTCACCTGCATCATTGGAAAAAGGTAGAGGACACTAAAAACAAAAACAGACTCACAAACCGCTTTTATCCACAAGCTATTAAATATTTAACCATTACCTCCACCACATACCGACTGAATAAAAACCAGACCATCTTCATGAATAATGTAATATAATATAAGCACCGACGTTGTGAAGAAGATGGAGTAAATTGGCGTGACCAGGGAGGTGTTAAAGGTCTTGAACATCATACAACATTATAGCGCCATGAACCTTACGATCAAAAGCTTTACCTCTTACCAGGTGTATACCCTGCACCATCGACACATCATTCACCCTTCTGCATATGTCTGTAAATGTGAATAGACGTACAAATCTGCAAAAGTGTGAATATGTGGATAAATATATGAATCTGTGTATAACATGTATGTGTATATCTGTGAATATGTGAGTAGTTATATAGGTGTATGTAGGTATGTGCACATGTACAGCTTAGTTCAGTTCCTTAGTTGTCTTCTGCACATTTTCTTTTCCCAATTTCTGGTAAACAAAGAGCTGCTAAACTGATTTTCATTGTTCATGCAACAGTTGACAATTAAGATCTCTTATCTAATACACACACACACACACACACAAAATCTGTAGGACACTATATTACTGAGTAAGTGTGTTTGTTCACAGCTGGAAGGGCGACGGCGGTTTGGGTCGATGTGGAAGGCAAGTTTCGGTCCGGTTCTGACAGTACATGTTGCTGAGCCAGAGCTGATAGAACAAGTGCTCAGACAGGAAGGACACACTCCCATGAGATCAGATATTTCCTCCTGGAAAGACTACAGGAAACACAGAGGGCACGGCTACGGCTTGCTGACTGCGTACGGGTTCCCTCTCACACACACATGCTCACATACTTTTGTTTCCATTTGTTCACACAATCACATGCATACGCACACGTGCACGCACACACACACACACACACACACTTTTTTCTTTTTCACACAAATGCACAAACACATTATGAAAAATTTAACTCTAACTACTTTAAAATTTGAATAATGGTTGGATTGTGTTGTGGGTGTGGTCAGTGAGGGGGAGGAGTGGCAGAAAGTTCGCAGCCTTCTTGCGAAACACATGCTACGTCCCAGATCAGTGAAGATGTATGACAGCACACTTAACGCCGTAGTGACCGACTTGATCACTAAACTCAAACTACGCAAAGAACAAAATGTTCATGGAGTCATCAGTGACATCACAACAGAGTTCCACCGCTTCGGCCTTGAAGGTAAGCACATACACTCCCATATACACACAAAAATATACACACACACACACACACACACGTACATACGTACACACATACATACATATACACTCACACATACACGTACACAGATAGACATGTATGCAGGGATTCCTTGCTACTTTGTGCTTCAATTCATGCGGCTTCAGTGCATCGCGTGTTTTTTTTTTTTGTTTGTTTGTTTTTAAAAATCGAATTAAAAAGGAAACTAAGGAAGAATAGGGGAGAAAGATCAGGAAAATGCCACAAAAACAAGGCCAATTATGCAAAAAAACCTAAACAAACACAAAACATAAAACAACCCAATACTTCCCATCAAAACTAGTTACATTTTTGTGAGGTGCGCATCTGAGTGTGTGCACGCGCATCTGCGTGCATCTGTATGCGTGTGTATTTATATTTTATTTACATCTTATGCATTATTTTTGAATGTTTAATTATTATTATAAGCATTTATAGCATTGAATATGTATTTATTGATATTATATACACATATACATGTACAGACGCTCCCGACTTATGTTTTTAATTGGTTCTGGACGGCCGAACGTAAGTTGAAAGTGAACGTAAGTTGTTACAGTGACGTATGATGTGTGACGCTCATACTGTACTATACACCCATACCATTACTGTATCTCATAAAACACCCTTAAATCAATTACAGTCGGCCCCCAACTTTCGAAGACCCCTGTCTACAAAATCCCCGGGTTACGAAAAACATTTTACTGAGTTTCCATCCCCGAGATACGATACAACCCCCTCTTACGAAAAGAAATTCAAACGCGCCAATCAAAATTTCACACGACGCACGAGTTGCTCTCTCATTGGCTGTCTCTCAACATCCCGCCCCGCTGGCCTCCCAGATAGAGACAGAAAGAAGCTTCACTCTTTCGTTTTTTTAGTTTAGTTTTTTAAGTTGTTTTAATTCAGTAAATGTTTAATAAATGTGGGCGCATTTGAGCTCATCTGGAATTCCGATCCCTCAACGAATCAAATTAAAGTTGAGTTTGTCAAGCAGGAAATGCGCTTTGAATTCACGTCTTATGGGCGTGGCCCGCAGCGCGCGTGAGAGAGACAGAGAGAGAGAGAGAGAGGGAATAATGCTTTAGATTTTAGTTTTTTAAGTTGTTTAATTCAGTAAAAGTTTAATAAATGTGGTCTTATTTGAGCTTATCTGGAATTCCAATCCCTCAGGGAATCAGATTAAAGTTGAGTTTGTCAAGCAGGGAATGCGCTTTGAATTCCAAGTCTTGTGGGCGTGGCCCGCAGCGCCAGATAGAGAGAGAGAGAGGTGTGAGAGAGAGAGGTGTGTGTGTGTGTGTGTGTGTGTGTGTGTGTGTAAATAAAACATGTTTACTAATGGTTTAATTAATAAATATGTTAATAAAATGGTTTAATATGTTAATAAAATGTTTAAATGGTTCAATAAATAATTTTCTTTTACTTTTAACACGTATTTCATACAAAATTGGTGTACTTTTATCATTTTTAAAGGGTTTATGGGGTTTATCCAGTCCAAAGACGGGAGCCTTGGAACGAATTAGGCGTTTAACATGTAAACTGCAACCCCTACTTACGAAATCCCCACTATATGAGAAGGGCTCTGGAACGGATTTATTTCGTAAGTTGGGGGCCGACTGAGGCTGGTGCCCATCCCAGCCAACTCAGGGCGAGGGCAGAGTACACCCTGGACAGCTCACCAGGCCATCGCAGGGCGGAAACACACTGATGGCTTTGCAGCCTACTCTTGTCAAACGTCAGCAATGGTTCTTTTACATGCCTCACACCATAGACAGTGAGAGACATGGCCGGCCTTTGATAACCCAGTTAGCTGCACTGGGGGGGACAGTGACAACCTTGTGGAGAGTGGGACTCGAACCCCCAACCTTTGGATCAGCGATCCGGCAACTTATACCACTGGACCACCACTGCCCCATTTTATATATATATATATATATATATATATATATATATATATATATATATATATATATATATATATACACACACACGTACACATGCACATGCATATCCATATATTTATATATACATATATCTAAATACATATACACTAGTACATATACATATATATATCTACATATATATGTACACGTACATTCACGTGCGTATACACATACACACACACACATACACAAGTATATATAGTGTTTAGATACAGATTGATACAATCAAATACTTAGTGTACTTAAGGGTGTGTGTTGCAGAATGATTTCTTCCTGTGTCGGCATGAAGTTACGAGTTCGTTTCTTTTATTTAATGAAGACAGTTCGGGTCTGTATATAATGAGGAACTTCTCCCTGAGGCATAAATTGCATCTTTTGTTTGAGCTGTTGTATGTCGGGTGTGATGATAAAATTCTCCATGAGATCTGGTGATCAATGTTCGTGTCTTTGAGTGTCCAGATGTGCTTGCCGAGTTCGGTGGAGTTTCTACTTTTTTCATTGCGGAAAGATGCGATGTGGTTCCTGTATCTGGTTTTAAAAGTGTTTTCTGTGAGTCCGATGTTAATCCACATTAACATGATGTGATGTGTTTCTGTTGTATTATTGTCTGTCCGTGTGACGGTGGCTTGGTAGATGACTGATGATTGCAGACAGTTCCCGTTGAGTGGGCAGGCGTTTTTCTGTCGGCAGTTGCATTGCGTTCTTTTGTCTAATGAGTTAGTGTCGTCGGCATTGTCATGCAAAGCCAGAGTGCGCTTGTTGTGATTGTCTATTATTTGTTTGGTGTTGTTCATGCAGTTCATATCGATATCGATACCAATATTTAAGAGAACCCGCCCCCGAATACATAATGAACACCACCCCATCTAGAGGACGCCATGTTCATCGACATAGTACCGCCCCCAGCACTTTGTAATCATTCTTCTATAATCACCTGAAGAGAGAGGATGGTTTCACCACCCCTTGAAACAGATCTGTAGTGATAAATGGAGTTTCAAGAGAAAGTCTTTGTCCTGTCCTTATTTTTATTGTTATTTGCTCTACCAAAAAGTATTGAGCACTCTCCTACGGAAGGATCTACTCAGAAAATCATATATATATATAAAACGTGTGTGTATATATATATATATATATATATATATGTATATATAAAACTGAACTGCGAAGAATGAGGGGCACGTTCAGTCTGTCGTTTGTGAACAATGGACACAGCGTCATTACGTCAGCGTACTACGTAGGTACGTCTAAACGCAAAATTTGACTTTTAAAAAAAAAAAAACAACAAAAAAACATAAAATCGAAAAAATGTACAACGGATGAACGTAAGTTGGGGAGCGTCTGTACGTATACGTCAGTCGGGGGGGGTGTGGGTGTTTGAGGGTGATCCTACTTCGCAGAATTCAGTGGTCGCGGGGGATCTCGGTCCCAATTAACCGCGGAAAGTGAGGGATCCCTGTACACACACACACACACACACACACACACACATACACACACACACACACACATTAAATTGAGGAAAAAGTCATTCAAATATTTCTCTCTAGATTTAAACGTTCTCTTTCTTCTGTTCGCTCTCTCTCTCTCTCTCTCTCGTTCTGATTCTGTCTCTCAGGTATTTCTTCGGTACTGTTTGAGTCGAGAATTGGCTGCTTGGATGCAATTATTCCCATGGAAACAGAACGTTTTATCGAATCCATTAACACGATGTTTGTGATGACGCTGCTCACTATGGCGATGCCAGCGTGGCTCCATCGACTTTTTCCCAAACCGTGGCGAACATTCTGTCAGTGCTGGGATTACATGTTCCAGTTCGGTGAGTGTTGAAGTGAAGTTTATCAGAGCCTCATTGACCGTTTAGTTGATCCGGTGCTGATCGCCACAACACCACTTAAATGGTTGGATTTCTTCTTCCTTAGCGAAAGATCACATCGACCGGCGCCTTAAAGAGGAGAAGGAGAATCTGGCACATGGACAGGAAGTGGAAGGGAGATATCTGACCTACTTCCTGTCTCAAGCTGGAATGCCAATTAAATCTGTGTACAGCAACGTGACAGAGTTGCTGCTGGCAGGAGTCGATACGGTACTATATTTATTTATTTGTTTGTTTGGTTTATTTGTTTATTATTTCTCAATACTACATCACATTAACTCTTTATCACACCTTTACTTCATCATGCCTGTGGAATGATCTATTAGATCTCCAGTACATTGTCCTGGTCTCTGTATGAACTTTCCCGCCATCCTGAGATTCAGGCATCCCTGAGGTCCGAGGTCATAAGAGTTCTAGGTGACCGAAAAATCCCGACAGCAGCGGATGTCGCGTCCATGCCTCTGATGAAGGCCGTCATTAAAGAAACCACGAGGTTCATAGATTTATTTCATTATACCTCTTTTATGTGTTTATGGTAGTGTAGTGTGTTCCCCCAGTGCAGCCAACTGGGGTATCAAAGGCCGGCCATGTCTCTCACTGTCTATGGTGAGAGGCTCATGTAAAAGAACCATTCCTGACTTTCGTAAAGAGTAGCTGCATAGCCATCAGCGTGTTTCTGTCCCTTGCTTTGGTTGTGTCAAGAAGGGCATCCGACGTAAAAACCTATGCCAAATCAAACATGCGAATCAGATGATTCGCTGTGGCGACCCCTGAAAAAGAGAAAAAGCCAAAAGGAAAGAAGAAGAAGACGATGCTAGTGTAGTGTGTTCTGATTGGCTAGGAGTAGTATGGTATGTTCTGATTGTCTTAGAGCAACGGTGTGTTCTGATTGGCTGGAGTAAGGTATGTTCAGATTGGATAAGAGTGGTGTGGTGTATGCTTGAAAGCAGTGTGGTGTATCCTGATTGGCTGAAAGCAGTGTGGTGTATCCTGGTGGGCTGAGAGGAACGTGGTATGTTCTGATTGACTAAGAGGAATGTGGCGTATACTGGGTGGCTAAGAGCAGTTTGGTGTTTTCTGATTGACAGAGAACAGTGTGGTGCATTCTGACTGGTTAACAGCAATGTAGTATGTCCTGATTGCAGTGGTGACTCAGTGGTTAAGGCCCTGAATTACTGATCCAAACATCTGGGTTTCAAGCCCAAGTAAGAGCCACTGCCCTTGGCCCTTAAAACTCAATTGCTGAATTGCCATACAATTGTAGACAAATAATAAATGTTAGTCACTCTGGATAATTGTCTGCCAAAACAATAAATGTAAATTTAAATGAATGGCTGAGAGCAGTGTGGTGTGCTCTGGTTGGCCAAGAGCAGTGTGTGTACTGATTGACTGAGAGCATTCTGGCATGTTCTGACTGAGGCTGTTACGTTTATTTTACAGTTTATATGTAATAGTGTGTTTTGTACTTAAACAGGTTGTATCCTGTAATTCCTGCTAACGCTCGAGTCATCACAGATCAAAATATTACAGTAGGAGGATACATAATTCCCAAAAAGGTAGGGGTGTGTTTATTATTGCGCAGAATTTACTTCATATAGCTCCACATGGTTAAATCAGAGATGTGATGCTATGAATGCTTGACCTTTAGTTCACTTGTCCTGAATATCCTCATGCTCCCTGTTCCCAAGTGCACGATGTAGCACACTAACACAGGAACATCACTACATTCACTATACAGACGCTCCCTGACTTACGTTCATCCGTTTTACGTTTTTTCGCTTTTATGATTTTTTTTGTTTGTTTGTTTGGTTTTTTTGAGAGTCAAATTTTGAGTTTAGACGTACCTACGTAGTACATACAAACGTGCCCCTCTTTCTTCCCAGTTCAGTTTTATATATATATATATATATATATATATATATATATACACATTTTGTTATGATACATCTCTAGGATGCTCCTGAACACATCATCAGCAACCTGAGGTCCTCGGATTTTTCGGGTCTTTTAACATCAGACACCCTCGCCCAGGCGACCCAGCCATGGTTGATCAGACCCGACTTGTGTTCAGGTGGCTTTTGCTTTCCCATGGATCTCCTCTCCTAATCCACAGCCATCTCGAGGCTTTCTCTGCTTCCTCAGTGATCTTCTCCTCTCCATCCCCATAATGCCCAGCACACTCAAGGTTTTATAGAGTGATTGGCCTGCGAACCCTCTGCAGCCAACCTCGATGGGCATACACTGTGCCTTCCAGCCCTGCTTACGGCAGCCTACCACCAGATCTTCATATTTGGTCTTCTTTCTCTCATGGGCCTCATCCACTCGGTCCTCCCATGGCACGGTGAGCTGCATCAAGATGATGCTCTTTGTCTCTTTTGACACCAGGAGGATGTCTGGCCTCAGGGTGGTTGAGACAATACACTGGGGGAACTTGAGTTGTTTCTCCAGGTCAACAGACAGCTGCCAAACTTTTGCGGTTGCCAGTCATCCGATGGGTTCCTGGCTCCTGCGGTTTTTCCCAACTTCTCACCCGTCTTCACAAAGGTGATCAACTGAGTGGTGGGGCATGACCGTCTGCTGCTTTTGCTGATTCCCATGCTGATGACTTCCGCAATGGGTTTCAGAACCTGGTTGTGGTGCCAGGTGTACCGCCCCTGCCCAAGGGCTACTGGACAGCAGCTCAGAATGTGCTCCAATGTGCCTCTGCCTGGGCACTGCGGGCAGTTGGGAGACTCTATTCTACCCCAAATGGAGAGGTTTGATGGACTGGGCAGAATGTCATAGACCGCTTGGACAAGGAACTTTATTCGGTGCGGCTCTGCCCGCCAGAGCTCTGCCCATGTGACTTTTCGTTCCATGGCCTGCTCCCACCTTGTCCAGGCACCCTGCTGCCTTAGGCCGACCGCTCTGCTGCTCCTCCTCTCCTCCACTTCTGCCCTCACCTCCTCCTGCACCAATCGCCGTCTCTTCTTCCCCTTGGCCTTCTCATACTGTGGCGTTGTACATGTTCCCAGACCAGCCCTACCATGGGTCACTGCTCCGACCAGGGCTCTGTGTTGTATCCGCAATTCAGCATGTGTGACAGCTTCATCGGCTCTCCACTTCCTCCCGGTTTTCACTCTGACCCCTGCCTGGGCCACCTTAGGGTCGTTGGAGTCCCGGTACATCATCACTTCTCTTGCCTTTGTCACCTTAAACTCCTCCTCTAGTGATCTCAGAGGCAGTTGGAGCTTGGTGTTGCGTCCATAGAGAGCGATGCTACTAAGACTCCTAGGCAGACCCAGCCACCTCCTGAGGAAACTGCTAACCTTCCTCTCTAGGCCCTCCACGATCGAAATTGGAACCTTATAGATGAGTAGAGGCCACAGCACTTTGGGCAGGGTGCCATGTTGATAAATCCAGGCCTTGAACTTCCCGGGTAGCCCAGACCGGTCCACTGTTCTCAACCAGCTCTCCAGCTCCTGACAGGTTTCTTGAATGGATGCTGAATCCTTAAGGCTGCTGTTGAACACCTTGCCAAGACTCTTCACTGGTTTTTCAGAGACAGTTGGGATTGGTGCCCCACCGATGCTGAAGCGGAACCTGTCCACAACTTTGCCCCTCTTCAGCACCAGTGACCGCGATTTCTCCGGCTTAAACCTCATCCTTGCCCATCTACACAGCTCTTCCAGCTCTTGCAAAATCCACCTGCTTCCTGGTACTGACTCAGTGGTAATGGTAAGATCGTCAATGTATGCCCTGTTTGGTGGTTGCCGCACTCCCGTTGCAGTCTTTGGGCCCCGACACTGAGTTTCAGCAGACTTAACTAACATGTTCATTGCCAAGGCAAAAAGGATCACGGAGATGGTACAGCCTGTGATGATCCCAACCTCGACTCTGTGCCAATCTGATGTTACAAGCCCTGCTGACACTCTCATATTGAACTGATTGTAGTAGTCCATAATGAGTTGTGCGACCTGGATCTGGCACATGATGCCTCTGTAAGGTTGCTTGGATCAGCTTGTGTGGGATGGATCCATAGGCGTTAGCAAGGTCGAGCCAAAGCACTGCCAAGTCTCCTTTGTTCTCCCGAGCTTCTCTGACGAGCTGGGTCACCACTCCCGTATGCTCCAGGCAACCTGGCACCCCGGATATGCCGCCCTTCTGCACTGAAGTGTCGATGTAGCTGTTGCTGGAGAGAAAGTCGGTCAACCGCCTTGCTACTATGGTGAAGAAGATTTTCCCTTCCACACAACAGCAAGGAAATAATCCTGAATTGGTCGATGTTCTTGGAATTTTCTTCCTTTGGGATCCAGACTCCCTCAGCATATCGCCACTGCTGCGCCACCTTCCCTCTTCTCCAGATGACTTTCAAGATCTTCCATAGCCACTTCAGTAACAGGGGACAGTTCTTATAAACCTTGTACGGCACTCCACTTGGCCCGGGAGCTGAACTGGTTCGGGCTTTCCTCACAACATCCTGTACCTCTTTAAGGAGCGGCTCTCTTCCATCAAACTCCTTCGTGGGGGGTGATGGTTGTATCAGGGTGTTGCAATGGCCCAGCTCCTGCTGCCTGTCAGGATCGCTGTAGGTGGTCTGGATGTGCCGATCTATCTCTTCCTTGGAGCAAGTCAATCTCCCTCCACGCTTCTGTCCCAAGAGTTTCTTGGTGAAGCCATAGGGGTTGGCAATGAAGGATGCCCGCTTCCTGGTCCTTTCCTTTCGCCTCCGCCGGTGCCACTCAGCTCTTTGGAGAGTCAACAGCTTCTTTCTCAAGATGGGTCGCAGCTTTACCAAGGGGGGGCGTTGCTCCTCGCTTGCCTCCTTGTGCTGCCTCTTAAGAGACTTGAGCTCCTGCCGGATCCAATGGATTTTTGTTGCGCTCTGGTTCATGGTGAAGGGTGCTCTTTCCGTCCTCTTCTCCACTACTCCGAACCTTTCCACAGCCAAACTAACAATGATTATGGTCATCGTTTGAAGTATTCGGTCCGCGTCGCCCCTCGCTGTTGCCTCTAACACAGAGTCCACATCCCCGTCGAACTGCTGCCAGACTGCCGTCTTGCAGGCCTGCGTCCAATTGACTTGAACCCTCTCTGGAAGTCTGTTCTGAGGAATTGGTTGCGGCACTTGGAGGTTCCTGGCTCTGTGGGGTATTTCCGGGCCTGGCTTCTCCTGCGTCTCACCAGGTGTGTTCCCTGTGCGTTGTAGCGCTTGCTCTCCCTCTAAACACTTCATCCGAGTCTGGTGAATCTTAAGACCTCGGCTGTTCTTGCAGACCTTTCCACATCTGCACTTCACACTCGTCGTCGATTGACCATTGCCAATGTTCGTTAACCCTAGGTCCGTCGGGTTGGGATGCTCATCCTCCCCCCCTCTCGGGCATCCCTGGGGGTATCGTTCCATGAGTTGATTCGTAGCTTTCTTTGGGTTTCCTCCTCTCAGAAGATGCAGTTCGGGCTGCCAACCCTCCCTGCCCCGGTTGCTTTCTCTCCGTGCTGTCCACTGTCTCTCCAGTAGTCACCACTCTATTCTTGGTTGCCAACCAGTCTATTCCTGGTCGCCACTGGTTTCACCAGCTAATATATACACTAGTCCTTCTAAAAAATTTGCATATTATGATAAAGTTCATTATTTTCTGTAATGTACTGATAAAAAAATTAAACTTTCATATATTTTAGATTCATTGCACACCAACTGAAATATTTCAGGTCTTTTATTGTTTTAATACTGATGATTTTGGCATACAGCTCATGAAAACCCAAAATTCCTATCTCAAAAAATAGCAGATCATGAAAAGGTACTCTAAACGAGCTAGTAGTAACATAATCATCTGAATTAACCAATTAACTCTAAATTGACTCAAAACCGCAACCATGGGTAAGACTGCCGACCTGACTGCTGTCCAGCAGGCCATCATTGACACCCTCAAGCAAGAGGGTAAGACACAGAAAGAAATGTCTGAGTGAATAGGCTGTTCCCAGAGTGCTGTATCAAGGCACCTCAGTGGGAAGTCTGTGGGAAGGAAAAAGTGTGGCAGAAAAACGCTTCACAACCAGGAGAGGTGACTGGACCCTGAGGAAGATTGTGGAGAAGGGCCGATTCCAGACCTTGGGGGACATGTGGAAGCAGTAGACTGGGCTTCAGGTGTCGCATTCCCCAGGTTAAGACACTTTTGAACCAGAAACAGCGGCAGAAGCGCCTGACTTGGGCTGCAGAGAAGCAGCACTGGACTGTTGCTCAGTGGTCCAAAGTACTTTTTTTGGATGAAAGTAAATTTTGCATGTCATTTGGAAATCAAGGTGCCAGAGTCTGGAGGAAGACTGGGGAGACGGAAATGCCAAAATGCCTGAAGTCCAGTGTCAAGTACCCACAGTCAGTGATGGTCTGTGGTGCCATGTCAGCTGCTGGTGTTGGTCCACTGTGTTTTATCCAGGGGAAGGGTCAATGCACCTAGCGATTAGGAGATTTTGGAGCACTTCATGCTTCCATCTGCTGAAAAGCTTTATGGAGATGGAGATTTCATTTTTCAGCACGACCTGGCACCTGCTCACAGTGCAAAAACCACTGGTAAATGGTTTACTGACCATGGTATTACTGTGCTCAATTGGCCTGCCAACTCTCCTGACCTGAACCCCATAGAGAATCTGTGGGATATTGTGAAGAGAAAGTTGAGAGACACCAGACCCAACACTGTGGATGAGCTTAAGGCCGCTATCGAAACATCCTGGGCCTCTGTAACACCTCAGCAGTGCCACAGGCTGATTGCCTCCATGCCACGCCACATTAAAGCAGTCATTTCTACAAAAGGATTCCTGACCAAGTATTGCATGCATAACTGAACATAATTATTTGAAGGTTGACTTTTTTTGTATTAAAAACGCTTTTTTTAATTGGTCGGATGAAAAATGCTAATTTTTTGAGATAGGAATTTTGGGTTTTCATGAGCTGCATGCCAAAATCATCAATATTAAAACAATAAAAGACCTGAAATATTTCACTTGGTGTGCAATGAATCTAAAATATATGAAAGTTTAATTTTTTTATCAGTACATTACAGAAAATAATTAACTTTATCACAATATGCTAATTTTTTGAGAAGGACTAGTATATCGTTTTGTATATACAGTGTATATATATATATATATATATATATATATATATATATATATATATATATATATATATATATACACACACACACACACACACACACATACAGTTTCCCCCCAACTTACGAAATTAATCCGTTCCAGAGCCCTTTTCGTATAGTGGGGATTTCGTAAGTTGGGGTCGCATCTTACATGTTAAACGCCTGATTCGTTCCAAGGCTCCAGTCTTTGGACTGGATAAACCCCAAAAACCCTTTAAAAATGATAAAAGTACACCAATTTTGTATGAAGTATGTGTTAAAAGTACAGGAAAATTATGTATTAAACCATTTTATTAACATATTTATTCATTAAACCATTAGTAAACATTTTTTATTTACACACACACACACACACACACACAAACCCCTCTCTCTCTCTCTCTCTCTCTCTCTCTCTCTCTCTCTCTCTCTGTCGCGCTCATGCGCACGCCCACAAGACGTGGATTCAAAGCGCATTCCCTGCTTGACCACCATCATCATCATCATCATCATCATCATCATCATCTTCCACTTAGTCAAGGGTCGGGTCGCGGGGGCAGCAACCTAAGCAAAGAGGTCCAGACGTCCCTCTCCCGAGCCACTTCCTCCAACTCTCCCGGGGGGACACCGAGGCGGTCCCAGACAAGCCGAGAGACATAGTCCCTCCAGCGTGTTCTAGGTCGACCCCGGGGTCTCTTCCCGGTTGGACATGCCTGAAACACCACACCAGGGAGGTGTCTGGGGGGTATTCTGACCAGATGCCCGAGCTACCTCAACTGGCCCCTCTCAATGCGGAGGAGCAGCGGATCTACTCCGAGCTTTCCCCGGATGGCGGAGCTTCTCACCTTATCTCTAAGGGAGAACCCCGCCACCCGGCGAAGGAAGCTCATTTCAGCTGCTTGTATCCGTGATCTTGTTCTTTCGGTCATTACCCAAAGCTTGTGACCATAGGTAAGGGTTGGAACATAGATTGACTGGTAAATTGAGAGCTTCGCCTTGCGGCTCAGCTCCTTCTTCACCACGACAGACTGGTACAGGCACCGCTTAACAGCAGAGGCTGCAGCGATCCGTCTGTCGATCTCTCACTCCATCCTTCCCTCACTCGTAAACAAGACCCCAAGATACTTAAACTCCTCCATTTGGGGCAGGACCTCATTCCCGACCCGGAGGGTGCATTCCACCATTGTCCGACTGAGAGCCATGGCCTCGGACTTGGAGGTACTGATCTTCATCCCGGCTGCTTCGCACTCAGCTGCGAATCGCTCCAATGAGAGCTGGAGGGCTCGACTTGATGAAGCCAAAAGGACAACATCATCCGCAAAAAGCAGAGACGATATCCGATGGCCACCAAACCAGAACCCCTCATCGCCTCGACTGCACCTAGAAATTCTGTCCATAAAAATTATGAACAGAATCGGTGACAAAGGACAGCCTTGGCGGACTCCAACTCCCACTGGAAATGAATCCGACCTGCTGTTACCAATACGGACCAAACTCTGGCTCCGGTGATACAGTGACTGAATAGCTCGTAGCCACGGATCCGGAACGCCGTACTCTCGGAGCACGCCCCACAAGATCGTTCGAGGAACACGGTCGAAAGCCTTCTCCAAATTCACAAAGCACATGTGGACAGATTGGGCAAACTCCCATGCCCCCTCCAGAATCCTGTGGAGCGTATTGAGTTGGTCAAGAGTGCTGCGGCCAGGACGAAAACGACATTGTTCCTCTTGAATCCGAGGTTCGACTATCGGTCAGATCCTCCTCTCTAGTACCCCTGCATAGACTTTCCCAGGTAGGCTGAGGAGTGTAATTCCTCGATACTTGGAACACACCCTCCGGTCCCCCTTCTTAAAAATTGGGACCACCACCCCAGTTTGCCAATCCAGAGGTACAGCCCCTGATGACCACGTGATGTTGCAGAGACGTGTCAACCAATCCTACAACATCCAGAGCCCTGAGTTATTCCGGGCAGATCTCGTCCAGCCCCGGAGCTCGACCACCGAGGAGCTATTTGACAACCTCAGTGACCTCCACTCCAGTGATGGGCGGACCCTCACCCGAACCCAAGGGTCTTCCTCTTCCACGGAGGGCGTGTTGGTGGGATTGAGGAGGTCCTCAAAGTATTCCCTCCACCTCTCGACAACATCCCCAGTCAAGGTAAGCAGCTCCCCACTTCCACTGTAAACAGTGTTTGTGAAGAACTGCTTCCCCCTCCTGAGGCGTCAGATGGTGGCCCAGAACCTTTTTGAGGCC
This sequence comes from Plotosus lineatus, assembly GCA_024760905.1. Lineage (NCBI taxonomy): Eukaryota > Metazoa > Chordata > Actinopteri > Siluriformes > Plotosidae > Plotosus > Plotosus lineatus. Next base: position 96,112 of record CM045732.1, read on the forward strand.
AACCGATAATCACTCTCTTGGCCCTCACTGAACTCCTCCCATGCCTGAGATTTTGCATCTGCGACAGCCTCGGTTTGCTGCCTCAGGAGTCCCACAGGCTAATAAAACCCAATAGGCCTCCTTCTTCAGCTGGACGGCCCCCTTCACCGCAGGTGTCCACCACCGGGTTCGGGGATTACCGCCACGACAAGCACCGACGACCTTACGGCCACAGCTATGGGCTGCCGCCTCAGCAATGGAGGCACGAAACATGGCCCATTCGGATTCCATGTCCCCCGCCTCCTCCGGAACATGGTTGTAGCTCTGCCGGAGGTGGGAGTTTAAGGCCTCTCGGACAGGGGACTCCGCCAAACGTTCCCAGCAGACCTTGATTACACGCTTGGGCCTGCCTGGTCTGGAAGGCAACCTCCCACACCACCGAAGCCAACTCACCACCAGGTAGTGATCGGTAGACAGCTCAGCTCCTCTCTTCACCCGAGTGTCCAGAACATATGGTCGCAAGTCCAATGACACGACTACAAAGTCAATCATCGAACTGCGACCTAGGGTGTCCTGGTGCCAAGTGCACTTATGGACACCCTTATGTTCAAACATGGTGTTCGTGATAGACAAACTATGACGAGCACAGAAGTCCAACAACGAAACACCATTCGGATTCAGACTGGAGAGGCCGTACCTACTGATCACACCCTTCCAGGTCACACTATCGTTGCCCACATGGGCGTTGAAGTCTCTCAAGACAACGAGCGAGTCTCCCGAGGGAGCGTTCTCCAACACCCCCCCTCAAAGACTCCAAAAAGGGTGGGTACTCTGAACTGTCATTTGGTGCATAAGCACAAATAACAGTCAGGACCTGTCCGCCACCCAAAGACGGAGGGAAGCTACCCTTTCGTCAACCGGGGAGAACCCCAACATTTGGGCACCGAGACGGGGGGCAACAAGAATACCCACACCGGCTCGCCGCCTCTCCCCATGAGCAACTCCAGAATAGAAGAAGGTCCAGCCTCTTTCGAGATGGATGGTTCCAGAGCCCAAGCTATGCGTTGAGGTGAGCCCGACTATATCTAGTCGATATCTCTCCACCTCACGCACCAAATCAGGCTCCTTTCCCGCCAGAGAGGTGACATTCCATGTCCCGAGGGTCTGAGTAAGTAGCCGAGGATCGGTCCGACAGAACCCATGCCTTTGGCTGCCACCCAACTCACACTGCACCCGACTCCTAAAACTCCTCCCACGGGTGGTGGGTCCATGGGAGGGCAGACCCATGTCTCCTTTTCGGGCTAGGCCCGGCCAGGCTCCATGGGCATAAGCCCGACCACCAGGCGCTCGCCTTCGAGCCCCTCCCTTGGGCCTGGCTCCAGGAGGGAACCCCGGTGACCCTCGTCCGGGCAAGGGAGACTGCTTCCTGTGCTCTCTCTCAGATGTCATGTGTCATTGGGGTTTTTTGAATCATTTACTGAATTAAAACAACTTTAAAAAACTAAACTAAAAGCTAAAGCGTTATTCCTTCTCTCTTTCTCTCTCTCTCTCTCTCTCTCTCTCTCTCTCTCTCTCCCCCTCTCCCGCGTACGCGCTCTCGCGCTGCGGGCCACCCCCACAAGATGTGAATTCAAAGCGCATTTCCTGCTTGACAGATTCAACTTTAATTTTATTCATTGAGGGATCAGAATTCCAGATAAGCTCAAATGCGCCCACATTTATTAAACATTTACTGAATTAAAACAACTTAAAAACTAAACTAAAAACTAAAGCGTTATTCCTTCGCTCTCTCACACGGATGCTGCGAGCTACGCCCACAAGATGTGAATTCAAAACGCATTCCCTGCTTGACAACTCAACTTTAATTTGATTCCTTGAGGTATCGGAATTCCAAATGAGTTCAAATGCACCACACTTATTCAACATTTACTGAATTAAACAACTTAAAAAACTAACCTAAAGAGTTAAGCTTCCTTCTGTCTCTGTCTGGGAGGCCAGCGGGGCAGGACTTTGAGAGACAGCCAATGAGAGAGCAACTCGCGCGTTGTGTGAAATTTTGATTGGCGCGTTGTTTCAAGGAAGTAAACTACTTTCAGCAAGTGCACTACTTTCACCTATTGTAAGTGTTGAGTGGCTGTTTTAAGCTTCATGTGAAGTGAGTCGGCTCTGCTTCATGTCATGTGACCATCCGTCGACCATCGAACCATTTACAAGCAGAAAAATCGCATCATAGAGATATTAAATTATTAAAGAATATTTGATACTGTATTTGATATTTGATGAGTGAATTTGATTAAAATTTATCAATTTGAAATTATTTTGCTTGAATATAATTTATTTGAAATTAATGTTGATATGATATTATTTTACAATGTTATGTTTTATACTAGTTGGTTTGGGGTGTTTTATGCGATACTGTAATGGTATTTATGGATGTATAGTACAGTATGAGCGTCACACATCACACATCATACGTCACTGTCACAACTTACGTTCACTTTCTACTTACATTCGGCCGTCCGGAACCAATGAAAAACGTAAGTCGGGGAGCGTGTTTACAGGTTATAAAGCACTACACAGTGCATAACGGGTATTCTTCTGCTAACTGATACCATGTAGACACTAGAAATTTTAGTAAAACTCTCTAAAGTAATAACATTAAAGTTATCACTAACTCAACACTTTTTTTAAAGCCCTACCCCTAATCATCACACCACCTTTCACTTTAATGTGTGTTTCTCTGTGTGCAGACACTCATCACACTCTGTCATTATGCCACCTCACGTGATCCAGCTCAGTTTTTGGACCCCGACTCGTTTGTTCCACAGCGGTGGCTCAGCCGTGATGAAGGGAATCACCCGTATTCATCGGTTCCCTTCGGAGTTGGAAAACGAAGTTGCATCGGGCGCAGAATCGCAGAACTTGAGCTGTACCTGGCACTTAGTCGGGTACGAGTTTGGTTTCATTAATTTACTTTAGTTTATTTAATTCAGTTCCTTTCAACATAAATCTAACTAATATATACAACCTTTTTCTCTTAAACTGCAGATTTTACTGCATTTCGATGTGAAACCGGATCCAAGTGGCAATGTTGTCCGACCCATGACCCGAACCCTCCTGGTTCCTGACAGAGATATTAATCTACAGTTCGTTGAGCACTGAGTATCTCTCTCTCTCTCTCTCTCTCTCTCTCTCTCTCTCTCTCTCTCTCTGTTTTGTGTGTGTGTGCGCGTGTGTGTGTGTTCACTCAATACTCTGACATCATCGTCTCACAAAAGGATGAAGGAATCACATCTGCGTGAAAATGTAATCACTTTAAATTTCATACTCGTGGAGGGTCCTCCACCTGATACACCCTCAGAATTACAAGTACCCATATTCCTCTATGCTATGTGGAGCAGGGAGCAGATTTAGAATTCCTCTTCCTTGAATGTTTTTAAAGTGTGAACTGAAATATATCATGTAATTCTACTGAAACTCATATTTTATTTCTGTAACTCAAACTGATTTGTTTAAAACTACACTCAACTGAAATCCAACTGTGAAATCGTTGCCTTCATGTAGCACTTTATTCACACACACACACACACACACACACACACACACATACACACACACACTCATGTTGATATTTATTTTTAGGTACTCAGACTTAAAAATATGCATTTAAACATTCAAGTCTGTCACTGTTACTGTCCCCACTGTGTTCCTGTCACTTTAATTGTCCCTAGAGTTTTCCTGTTACTGTAACTGTCCTTACGGTGTTCATGTTACTGTAACTACAGTAACTCCCCTTAGTTTTCCTGTCACTGTAACTGGCCCCACAGTGGTCCTGTCACTGCAACACTCCCTACAGTGTTCCTGTTACTGTAACTGTCCTCAGTGTTCCTAACACTGTAACTGTCTCTGCATGTTCCTGTTAATGTAACTGTCCCTACAGTGTTACTGTAACTGTCCTCACAGTGTTCTGTTGCTGTTACTTCCCCCACGGTGTTCTTGTAACTGTCCCTACAGTCTTTGTTACTGTAACTGTCCTTAGTGTTCCTGTCACTGTAACTGACCCTACAGTGTTCCTGTTATTGTCCCCACAGTATTCCTGTTACTGTAACTCTCCTCACAGTGTTCTTGTCACTGTAACTTTCACGACAGTTTTGTCACTGTAATGTTATTAATAATACTGTTGTGCGAGTCTTATTGTTGATATTACAGTGTTGTGCTTCCTGTTGTGTTACCCTTGTTATTATTATTACCATAGCGGTGCTGTAGTACAATTGTTGCATAGCTGTTACTGTACTTTTACTTATTAGCCAAAATTTTTACTCTTTTTATATTTTATGATAAATTGTTACCATTAAATGATGCTTTTGAGTGTGTTTGAAATCTCTGCTTCAGTTGATTTGGGTTTTTTTTTTCAACAGAATAAAATTCTTGCCAAATAATCATTTTAGGGTCATGTGATCATTAGGGTCATGTGGGTCATTTTAAGGTCTATCTTACCCAACTCTAGCTGAAGGCGAGGAACACCCTGAACAGCTCGGATGTATGAAATTGGTAAATGTAAGCCACCTTCAATTATGGGTTTCTGACAAATTATGTGAATGTAGACTGCAGTATCACCTAATAAACCCTGTATAAACCCAGTATCACCTAATAAATCCTGACACCTGAACAGATGTAAAGTGGAGAAATGTTATGATACAATGTTAATACCAACCCTGATGGAACTTACTGATTCTTAAAATCCCTAGATACCTGCGAATTTGTGTACTAAATTATTAAATGAATGATTGAATGAATGATCGAATTAATGATTGAGTGACTAATGAGTGTTTGATCATTGAATGAATGAATGATTATATAAGTGCTTACTTGGAAAATTGAATGGATGCTTGAATGAATCGAGGGCAGGGGTACCAATCTTGTTACTGGTGATCTACCTTTCCAAAGGTGTATACTCCAACCCTAGTTATATCCACCTGACCACTCAAAACCCTCTAGTCAAAACCCAAGACTTGGACTTAATGATTGGATTTGTCAGAATGGCCTCATTAGGGCTGGAATTAAAATCTTTAAGAAGGTCACTAGCAACAGGATTGGGCAAAAATAATTAAATAATGATAATTTAATGATGAAATAATTATATATATATATATATATATATATATATATATATATATATATATAGAGAGAGAGAGAGAGAGAGAGAGAGAGAGGATTTTCTGAGTAGATCTCTTTCAATAGAAAGTCTTTGTCCTGTCCTTTTATTTTTATTGTTATATATATATTATACTATACACACACACACACACACACACACACACACACACACACACACACACAGTGGTAACTCGACTTACAAAATTAGTCTGCTCCGAAAGCAAGCTCATGAGTGGAAACATTCGTTACATTTAAAAATTCCAATAGGAAACAATACAAAACTAATTAATCCGTTCCAACCACTTCCCAGTCTCATATAACCTGACACAAACATGTATTTTTGACGTAATATATTTAAGATAAACATGTAACAATAAACAATATCACATGTAGAGTAACATTAATAATACTGTAATTAACAATAAATAATAATAAAACAAGCATAAACAATAAGTCAATAAACAATACAATAAGTGCGTCTGAACTTAAAAATAGCACTTACATTTTACTATTGCTTAGTTAGTTACATTACTAACATTCTTTTTATTTATTTAATTAATTAATTTTTGGATTTTTTTTTTTTTTAATGTTTTATTTCACTTCATTAATTTTGCTCACTTCTCTTCTGCTGCTTGGCCGCACTCCCATTTCCATTGTTCTTTTTCGACTTGATCCACAATATGAGAAGCCTCTCCATCTCATCATTGAGTCCTGATATGTCCTTAGATAAAATAATAACCCCCTTTGCTGATTTAACACTCTTCCACTTGGCCTTCTGTTTGAGAATTGTACAGATGGTTGATGCATTCTTCCCATACTCCAGAGAAAAACTTTTGTGCATGCTACTAGCCGGCGTGGAAAGGAGAGTAGAGGAATACATGCAGGGAACATGCTTTTTTAACATACTAGTGGGCCAGCTTTATAAGCTTTATAAGTGTGATTGCGCATCCTCTACACTAGGTGGTAGTGGCATTCTCACTGTGTTTTCTATGGTGTAGGGAAAAAACACCAGGCAAACGATATGAATTGCAGTAAACACTATTTATAGTTGCGTGTGGGGTGCTGGCAGGAGGTGTAAAATGTTTTTTTTTTTCCTATAGGGGACATCCCAGAAAATAATTGAGAAGCACTGCACAAGGCGATCTCGGAGTGCGAGGAATACACATGGAAGAATACAAGGCTAATCAACCTGGAAAAGCCATTTCCCCGGCAGAGTTCGTAAATCGAAAATTTGCTCATTGGATGGGGCAGATTTTTGGTGGGAACGAAGCTCGTATCAAATTCATTTTTAGGGACACTCATAAGTCGAGGTACCACTGTATGTGTGTGAGACTATATATATATATATATATATATATATATATATATATATATATATGTATATATACGCTCCCCGACTTACGATTTAACTTTTTAGATTTTACGGGGGTTTTCAAATTTTGAGTTGAGACTTAGCTATGTAGTGTAATGACGCAATGACGCTGCATTCATTGTTTACAAACTACAGACTGAGTGTGTGTATATTTGTGTGGATATATATATATATATATATATATATATATATATATATATATATATATATATATATATATTGTAAGAACTCTCTTCGTGAAGGAAGCTAATTGTAAGAACTCTCTCCGTGGAGGAAGCTCTTAGATAAACCTGCACGACCTGGATTCCTGCATCTCAACGTCTAGGAGTACTCCGGGAGCAAAAGACAACGAACCACACGAATGAAATCAGTCTGGTTTATTCATCGGAAGCTCCTCGAACACATGCAGTGTCAGCTTATTTATACAGAGGGATGTGCATGCAAAGCAGTAATTGCGTGTTCACAAAGCATTAACATATATGTTTGTGCACTGCGGCACTTAACACTTGGGGATGTGCATGCAAAGTAGTAATTGCGTGTTCACAAAGCATTTCCATATATATGTTTGTGCTCTGCGGCGCTTAACACTTGGGGATATGCATGTAAAGCAATAATTGCGTGTTCACAAAGCATTTCCATATATATGTTTGTGCGCTGCGGCGCTTAACACTTGGCTAATTCCACTTCAAAGCAATTCCTCATTGTTACATTGTTACTTTCCGAATCCCACACCCGAACCGAAACAAGACACAGGAACACCCACCCAACAGTTTCATGTGCCTGGCCCACATGTCACAATTACAAGTAGAACAGGAAGCTTTAGATACACAGAAGTTACAATACACACATAGTTGCATCTCATTTATCCTATCAATTTATTCCTTCAATCCCCTCTTTTTATACTATGAAATATGTATAAATTCTGTAGTGGCACGCCGGAGCCCTCTCTTTCTTGTGGCATTCCAGAGGTGTTTTTTTTTTCTTTAAAACCAATTTTCGTCATAGTCATGTTAGTGCACCATTCAGTGGCGTTTACTTTTGCCAGTCATGTTGATGCATGAAAAATTCCCTCTAGCTACTACTTTAGAGAATATAGGTTTGTGTTTTTCTGGTCCTGTAAGAGGATATACACTATCCCATGTTATGCAGCTATTAGTCAGAACCGTATTATTCATTAAGTCTATTAGGCATTGCGGAGTTATTTCTGCTGGAATTATTCATAGAATTGGTCTTGGTCCCATGCATATTATACAGTCTTGTTTAACTGCGTTGCTGGCTTTTTCTGCCATCAACAACCAGTTGTTTCCTCTTCCGGAAACACCAGTTGTGACTGTGAACCAGTCATCTAGCTTCATCTGTTCTTTTAGCACGATCAGTCCATTTCTTTCTCCAGCAAGCGAGAGTCATGCTGAAGTGTTTGCAGGCAGGGTGTTATTTTGGCACAATATGAAGCTTCCCAGATGATAGTCATAACCTGAGGTCCAGCACCATACAGAGAACATGGTACAGGCAGATATATTTTTCTTGGTATTATCAATTGTAACGAGAAAGGTCGAGCTTGCTGAGGCTTAAACTGCAACATTTCTCTCCATTGGATTGCTGCTGTATCTGAGTATCCTACCCAATCATACCCAATAGGGTCGGCCACCAGTCCATTGCATCCGTTCTTTTGGCCGTGTAGGAGGTACCAGTATTGTTTGTCACATTCTTTCAGTCCTATTCCATCTTGACTGATATTTTGTATTACTGTGGACAAGGTTGTATTACGTGATACACATATGGTGGAAAATGATCAATGATAGTTGATATGATCACACCCATTTAGGTTCCATCGTCCTGTTTGCTCTCTAGATAGCCCCATAAGGCAGCAAATCATCATGATTCATTTTATCTTCTTGTTGTCCCACCACCAGGTGTCAGGAACCACTAAGAGACTGACTTGTTGGTTTCTTCACTGGCTTTCATGTCAACCCAGTCCTATTGATCTGAGTCCACACTATTACCAGACTCAGCCTCAGCCTCGGTTGGCCCTTCTACCTTGATGATTCGCTTACAGTGTGTTAGATGAAACCACGTACCTCTTTCTGGCTATTTTGATCGCAGTTGGGGTGGTCTGGAGGACTTGATATGGGCCTTTCCGCTGAGCTGAATGCCAATGTTTTCTTTTTATGCTTCTGATAAGGACCCAATCTCCAGGTTTGTTCTGTGAATTTCCCTCTTTTAGGTGTCATGTTTCCTTGAGCATTGTGTTTTGCGCAGATTAGACATGCTCTTCAAAAAAAAATTTTTTCTCCATAGGTGGTGTATTTTTGTTCTACCTTTCTCGCCATCTCTCCTGTTGAGACATGGGTTTTTCCATGGCTCAAAATTGCTGCCCATTTAAATATGTTCTTTGGTAAATTGGTTTGTTTTTGGGACAGGTATAGAGCCCATTTTTAATCTGTGCTCCTTTGCTTATCCAGGATGCTTTTTCACTTTCTTCTTCTGTTGGCATGAGTGTTGCTGGGTTTAATGCTGTGCATCTCTCTAGTGTGATATGTGGCTGAGATAGTAGCATGGCTACACACGATAAGTGCCTTGCCGGTGAGAGGAATGTCATGTTAGTTTGTAACAACAGTGCTGATACTGCATGTGGCACTCTGAGTGTTAGCGGATGGAAAAGTATCACTCCTGTGCTCAGTTCTACAGCCATTGATGCTGCCACTACTGCTCTCACACAATAAGGAAGGAAGTGTACACGTCACACTGTCTATCTTTGATGAGTAATAAGCCACAGGTTTAAGCTTGTCATCACATTTTTGAGCCAGTAGAGATGTCATAAAATGACCTTTGTGGTCTACCATTTGATAGAACATTTTGCTGTAGTTTGGTAGGGCTAGAACTTTCGCTGAGACCATCATTTGTTTTATTCTGCAACATGCCCCTTCTGCTTCAGGTGTCCTTTGCAGTGTTGTTGACATGCTGATTTCTTTTTCATACATTAGTTGATACAGTGGATGTGTTATTTCTGTGTAATTCGGTATCCATGATCTGCAGTAATTCGTTAGTCCTAAAAAGGACATCATTTGTTTCTTTGTTACTGGCTTTGGAGCTTGTAGCACTGCTGTTTTTCTGTCTTCCACAATGGTCCTGCCTCCCACACTCAGATTATGTCCCAAGTATTTTACTGTTGTTCTACACATCTGCATCTTTACTGACCTTGTGCCCTTCAGCTGCCAGATGTCTGAGGAGTGCTATGGTATCTTTTCTGCAGGTTTTTTCATCTGGTGAGGCCAGAAGGACCTCATCCACATACGTCAATACTTGACTACCTCCTGGGGGGTCAAATTTAGCCATACTCGCGACCATGACTTGTGAGTAAATTGTTGGGCTCTCACAATACCCTTGCGGCAGTCTGGTATAAGTGTATCCTTTTCCTTCATAGGTGAATGCGAACCAGAACTGAATATTCTTATCAAGAGGCAATGACAAAAATGCATTGCTGATATCCACCACAGTAAAGTAAGTTGCATCTGGTCTTAGGCTGTTTAAAAGGGTATGTGGCTCTACCACACAGGGGGCTCTCTGGATTACTGCATCATTGACAGCTTGTAGATCTTGTACCATTCTCCATCCTTCAGATGGTGCTGCTTTCTTAACTGGAAATATGGGGGTGTTACATGGTGAGTCCTCGCACTCCACCAATACTCCTGCTTTCAGCAATGCTTCAATTACTGGCTTGATTCCTTCTTTGGCATCTGGTTTAAGGGGGTATTGCCTGATGCGGGGCCGATGTTCTGTTTTTGAGCGTATCTGGACTGGGTTTACACCTTTTATCAGTCCTACATCTGCGGGTCCTTTAGATCATAATTCTTCTGGGACCTCACTAAGTGCTTCATTTTCCTCTTGTCTTGAGAACATTTAGTTAGTTATATCTTTTTTGCAGATGGACTCCCATGTTTACTTGGGTAGTCCATAGGACTGACATTTTCCACAACCCTGTGTTTGGGCTGTACCATAGGTTGGACTGTACTTCTTTCCAATCATCGGCTGTGTTCCCTTTGCTTACTATATCCGCCAAGTTTTTCCAGCTCATAGTATTGTGTTTATATAAGGACACATGAGGAGGTTTCCACTGTCTCTGAAATGGCACTAACTGTTTGAATTAGATTAGATTAAGCACCAAGTTGTATAGAAGCACAAACATACACACACACTCAACATCTACCGACTGGGATTGACTGGCATGAGCACTAACAACATTGAACATCACACCTTCAATTTCTAACTTGAGACTTGTCACTCTGTCTGACGCTGCTTTCACTTCTAGAATTTCCTGACCAATTCCTCCTTCAAGATGACTCCTACTCCATTTCTCTTCCCATCCACACCATGATAAAATACATGCCAATTTTCCGCAGAATTCCGTGGTTTTTATCTCAAATCGGTCATTTCTGTGAATCGTCTAAATCTAATGAAGGCTGAGTACTAAACAGGTATTCAACGGCACCCTTGCTCACTTGAAAGACCGGAAGTCCAGATGAGCCGCGTCTTGTCTAAAGCACAAGCAAGTGAACTCACTTCAAGTGCCTACTCATGGTGGAGCGCCTCACATATTATAAGCCGCTCGTTGATTGGCTGTTTTAAGCTTAATGTAAAGTGACTCGGCTCAGCTTCATGTAATGGGACTCGGCTCAATGCAAATTTGCAGCTTGTCATGATTAAAATGGTGTGAACTTTAATGAAAGAAGAGGAATCCCGTGTGACAGAAATACTAGTCCTTCTCAAAAAATTAGCATATTGTGATAAAGTTCATTATTTTCTGTAATGTACTGATAAAAATTAAACTTTCACATATTTTAGATTCATTGCACACCAACTGAAATATTTCAGGTCTTTTATTGTTTTAATACTGATGATTTTGGCATACAGCTCATGAAAACCCAAAATTTCTATCTCAAAAAATTAACATATTTTATCCGACCAATAAAAAAAACTGCTTTAATACAAAAAAAAGTCAACCTTCAAATAATTATGTTCAGTTCTGCACTCAATACTTGGTCAGGAATCTTTTTGCAGAAATGACTGCTTCAATGCAGCATGGCATGGACGCACTCAGCCTGTGGCACTGCTGAGGTGTTATGGAGGCCCAGGATGCTTCGATAGCGGCCTTAAGCTCATCCACAGTGTTGGGTCTGGTGTCTCTCAACTTTCTCTTCACAATATCCCACAGATTCTCTATGGGGTTCAGGTCAGGAGGGTTGACAGGCCAATTGAGCACAGTAATACCATGGTCAGTAAACCATTTTCCAGTGGTTTTGGCACTGTGAGCAGGTGCCAGGTCGTGCTGAAAAATGAAATCTTCATCTCCGTAAAGCTTTTCAGCAGCTGGAAGCATGAAGTGCTCCAAAATCTCCTGATAGCTATCTGCATTGACCCTGCCCTTGATAAAACACAGTGGACCAACACCAGCAGCTGACATGGCACCCCAGACCATCATTGACTGTGGGTACTTGACACTGGACTTCAGGCATTTCCTTCTCCCCAGTCTTCCTCCAGACTCTGGCACCTTGATTTCTGAATGACATGCAAAATTTACTTTCATCCGAAAAAAGTACTTTGGACCACTGAGCAACAGTCCAGCGCTGATTCTCTGGAGCCCAGGTCAGACGCTTCTGCCGCTGTTTCTGGTTCAAAAGTGGCTTGACCTGTAGCCCAGTCCACTGCTTCCACAGGTCCCCCAAAGTCTGGAATCGGCCCTTCTCCACAATCTTCCTCAGAGTCCAGTCACCTCTTCTGGTTGTGAAGCGTTTTTCTGCCACACTTTTTCCTTCCCACAGACGTCCCACTGAGGTGCCTTGATAGAGCACTCTGGGAACAGCCTATTCACTCAGACATTTCTTTCTGTGTCTTACCCTCTTGCTTGAGGGTGTCAATGATGGCCTGCTGGACAGCAGTCAGGTCGGCAGTCTTACCCATGGTTGTGGTTTTGAGTCATGAACCAGGCTGGGAGTTTTTAAAAGCCTCAGGAATCTTTTGCAGGTGTTTAGAGTTAATTGGTTAATTCAGATGATTATGTTACTAGCTCGTTTAGAGTACCTTTTCATGATATGTTATTTTTTTTAGATAGGAATTTTGGGTTTTCATGAGCTGTATGCCAAAATCATCAGTATTAAAACAATAAAAGACCTGAAATATTTCAGTTGGTGTGCAATGAATCTAAAATATATGAAAGTTTAATTTTTATCAGTACATTACAGAAAATAATAAACTTTATCACAATATGCAAATTTTTTGAGAAGGACTAGTAGATAAAGATGTTCAGAATAAGTTTAAGTGGGTATGGCTAGAAAAGATTTTGAAATTTGAGGTGGAAATTTGCAGACAGACTCAGAACGTATCGGAACCTTTGGCTAGTTTCATAAAGAAATCTGACGTCGCCAGCAAGGTCTTGTGTGTTTATTGCAACGACCTGATCAATTATATTTACGGATATTTTGCACTTATGGCAGACAGACCAGCGCACTCAGAGGGAATTACTAAATATTTATTTTGTTTAGATTACGTGAAATCCAATTGAAATGTAACTTAATAAAAGTAATCTGTACTGGTAAAATCATTGTGTGATAAACTTAGTCGCATTGTTGATAATAACAGTTTAATATGTATGGGAAATTTATTTTCATTTTATCATTTTTTAAAATTTTCTGCCAAACGTAAGTAATTCATGTTCAATTTGAAAATAATCAATACATTGGTGACTGTAGTCATATAAATTACTACACTGTCATTCTTATTTACCTGAGTAGTATTTCAACTTTAATTTGTAACTAGCAGGTTGGGACAGTTAGTTGAAAATGTTTCATAAATTTATAAAGTGGTTCACACGAAATATTTGTGTATTTTTTTCATCTTTCATTTATACAACACAAAACATAGTGCCATAGTTGACCTATTTCTCAATTCTGTGCGTATATTATATTGCAAATACATATACTGTATGTTTACAAATAATGATATTCCAATTAGTCTATGCTAGCTGTATGTTAACCAACTGTAGATAGCAAACAGGCTCTGCCCTGGACCCCGCCTCCAGACACCCCCCCCCCCCCCCCCCCCACGGAAAGTATATTTTTCTGTTGCCATGTATGTGATAAAACAGCTAAACCCTGCTCCTAAGCTTCTAGCCTGCTACCTTTCCACCTGGTCTTCTGAACACACAGTACAGTATGTACTCCTTCTTCCTCTGCGTCATGTCAGCCAGCTCTCTAGCTTTTCCTGTCATAGTTTCAACATTCATAGTCCCTACTCTCAGTCCTAGACTCATGCTTTTCCTCTTCTCTCTCCATTTACGGACACGCTTCCCGCCTCTCCTTCTTTGACCAACAGTAGTCCAATTTCCACCAGCACCCTGTTTGTTAACAGCACTTATGGCGTTCGTTGATAACCCCGGCCTCGACCGATCGGGTATGGAGGTAATATTTGTGATTTACATCTTAGATCTGGTGCAGGTTTTACATCGGATGCCCTTCCTGACACAACCCTCTGCATTTATCTGGGCTTGAGTACCGGCATGATAGAGAACACTGGCTTTAGACCCCCTCACGGCTGCTTTTCTCTCTCTTTGTGTGATATGTGATAAGTTATCGAGAGCCAATCAGACTCCAGGATTTCAGATTCTGAAGCTCATAGCCAGTGAATGCAGCTGTTTTCTGATGTATTTCTGCTGATGCGTTGGTTTTTGTTCACAAACTCAATCCTGTTTATTCTAGGGTGTGAGGTGTGTGTATGTGGTGTGTGGTTCGTATGGGTGTGAGTGAAGTGTGTGAGTGTGATGTGCTTTTGTATGGGGACTGAGGTGTGTGTTTGTGTGTGTGTGTGTGTGTGTGTGTGTGTGTGTGTGTGTGTGTGTGTATGTGTGTGTGTGTGTGTGTGAGTTTGATGTATGTTTGGTACAGGGTATGAGTGGTGTATGTGTGTGTGTGTGTGTGTGTGTGTGTGTGTGTGTGTGTGTTTGATATGTGTTTGGTATAGGGTGTGAGGTGTGTGTATCTGGAAACATCAGTGACGTGTTTACTATCAATCATGGAGTAAAAAAGGGTGTGTTTTAGCGCCGACTCTCTTCAAATTACACCTAGCAGCGGTTTTAGAAACTATGGGCAACAACACCAACAAAGGGGTTTACTTGAAGACCCGATCAGATGGCAAACTCTTAGAAATATGTGTGAGAGAATTACTTTATGCCGATGATTCTGCTTTGGTTGAAACGAACGCACATGACATCCAAGAAACTGTTGACCGCTTCTACGAGGCGTCCCACTTGTTTGGCCTTAAGATCAATAAGACAGAACTACTCTATCAACCCAGACCAGATGGCTTGGGAGTATGCCCATATGTGCTGCTGAATGGGTCACCCCTGTCAAGAACTGAACACTTTAGTTATCTTGGAACTGTCATTTCCAGTTCTAACTCATCTGACAGGGAGGTTGAACGGTGAATTCAAGCGGCCACCAAAGCCTTCGGTGCCTTATATAATTGTATGTGGTTGAGACATGACATCAAGACAGAGACCAAAATTAAAGTGTATAATGCCGCAATCTTGCCAGTGCTTCTTTACTCAACAGAGTGCATGAATCTCTACTGTAGACACGTCAAAAAATTGACCGTGATGCAGCTACGACATCTGCACCAAATCTTGGGGATTTGCTGGTAGGACAGGGTGCCGGATGTTGATGTGCTGGAAGCAGCCAATACAGTTAGTGCAGAGGCATTAATTACACCATCACAGCTTCACTGGGCAGGGCATTTTTTCACATGCCGGACACCAGACTCCAAAAAGCAGTATTTTATGAACAGCTTGTCCAGGGGGGAGATCACACTGCGGGCAGAAGCTCCACTTCAAGGATGTGCTGAAGAGGCACATGAAGAGCACTGGAATAAATTACAATAGTTGAGAACAAGATGCCAGTCTCTGGTCTGATCTCTGGTCAAGATGCAAGTCTCGGGACAGCAGCCGTGAGGCAATCAATGATAGCTATTGAAGCGAAACGCCAAAGAGAATATGAACAAAGATATCAAATAAGACATTCCTTGCCAACATCAGGGTTCGCTTGTTGTTCCTGCAGACAACTTTGTCATTCGCAGGCCGGCTTGGCGGCAAACCTGTAGTTTTGCAGGACTTAACTCTCCTTGCGTTGCAGTCATCATCGTATCTATCGACAGCCAGAAGTAGAGGTTAGTGTCTTTGATGTGTGTTTGGTACAGGGTCTGAGGTATGTGTGTGATGTGTTTGTATGGGGTATGAGGTGTGTGTGTGTGTGTGTGTGTGTGTGTGTGTGTGTGTGTGTGTGTGTGTGTGTGTGTGTGTGATGTGCGTTTGGTATGGGGTATGAGCTGGTGTGTGTGTGTGTGTGTGTGTGTGTATGTGTGTGTATGTGTGTGTGTGTGTGTGTGTGTGTGTGTGTGTGTGTGTGTGTGTGTGTGTGTTTGGTATGGGGTGTGAGGTGTGTGTGCTTGTGATGTGCGTGTAGCGGTTGGCATGGCACCTCACACAACAAGACAGACTTGGCATGCCAGCACGCTGTAGCACCTCAGTGTTGGTTACCTTGTCTTGCCATTATATATGGAGCACACACCTGAGACAGCGGAGGTGGAAGCTGTTGAGCCGCTTTTCCTGACCAGCGTACGTGGACCAGGCCTCACTGCCATAAAGGAGTGTGCTGAGTACACAGGCCTGGTAGACACGTAGCTTGGTGTTCTCCATTAGCTGGGTGTTACTCCATACACGCTTGTTCAGTTTGGACATCACTGCAGCAGCTTTCCGATTCTGCATGAGATCTCTGTGTCGAGAGAGAGTGTTGGTGATAGTGGATCCCAGGTAGGTGAAGGAGTCCACGACCTCAAGCTGCGTGTTATTTATGTTGATGTTTGGGACTGTGTTTGTGCCCTGGGCCAGGATGTTTGTCTTCTTCAGGCTGATGGTCAGTCCGAAGTCATTACAGGCGTGGGACAGGCGATTGACTAGCTCTTGAAGACCAGCCTCAGTGTAGGACGTCAGTGCAGCATCATCCACGAACAGCATCTCGCGGATGAGGACCTGCCTCACCTTCGTCTTAGCGCGCAGTCGAGCTATTAAACAATTAATAACAATTTTAAAATAACAATTGTTAAACAATTTTCCATCTGATCTGGTGTGGATATGGATCCCTTCCTCACTGTCAGAGAAGGCATACTGAAGAAGCATCGAGAAGAATATCCCAAAGAGTGTCGGAGCTAGGACGCAGCCTTGCTTGACACCACTACTCACTGGGAAGGCTTCAGAAGTCCCACCATTGAAGCAGACTGTGCTGTGCATGTCCTCGTGAAAGGGAAGGTAAGGTAAAGTCTGTTGGGCTTTTTACACCCGAGCCTAGTGGCTCATCAGGCCGGTGCTTATCCCTGGTTTCCATAGCGTGAAGCGACCAGGAGTTCAACTCCTCCTGGATGGGATGCTTGTCCATCGCAGGTTACCTTCCCAGTATATTTTTTTACTGGTACCCATTTCTACTGCTGGGTGAGCAGAGGCACACTTGTGGTTAAGACCTTGCCCAGGGGGTCTTAGCACAGTGGGGGTCTGCTGAGATTCGAACCCACAACCTCCCGATCATGACCCCAGCACCCTAACCACTACACCACCGGCCCCACACACAGGAGTAACCTTTGAGGACATCCAATCTTCTGCAGGAGGCTGAAGAGTCCGCTTCTACTGACCAGGTCGAATGCTTTAGCCAGGTATATGAAGGCAATGTACAGGGGCTTCTGCTGCTCCCGACACTTCTCTTGCAGTTGACGAAGTGAGTAGATCATATCGACTGTGGATCGGTCTGCCCCGAAACCACACTGCGATTCTGAGTACACCCGGGAAGCAAGAATCTGAAGGCGAGTAAGGACAACACGAGCAAAGACTTTCCCTATGATGCTAAGGAAGGAGATGCCACGGTAGCTGTTACAGTCACTGCGGTCGCCCTTGGTTTTGTAGAGGGTTACAATGTTTGCATCGCACATGTCCTGGGGGATGAACCCTTCCTTCCAGCATAAGCACAGCAGCTCATGGAGGTGCTGCAGGAGTGCTGGCTTGCCACTCTTCAAGACTTCAGGGGGGATGCCATCCTTTCCAGGGGCTTTTCCACAGGCAAGACAATCAATGGCTTTGCCCAGTTCGTCCACTGAAGGCAGGTAAGCCCGATCTTCCATGACAGGTAAGTTTGGCAGGGCATTTAATGCTGCATCGGTCACCACATTCTTGGTTGCGTACAGCTCCAGGAAATGTTCCACCCAGCGTTCAAGTTGCTTGCCTTGGTCTGTGATCACGTCTCTGGTCTTAGTCTTGAGGAGTGCAGTCTTAATTGTGGTTGGGCCAGTAGCTGTCTTGATGCCATCTCCTCCCAGTGAGCCTCGTACCAGTCTACACTTCGACGCTCCTTTTTCCCAAATGCGGTGAGGGCTGTTGTTTAGATAGTATCTCTCAGGAAGCTCCACTTGATGATAATGTCTTTGCCAGGAGTCTGCAAAGCCAACTTCTCCTTGACTGTGTCATGAAACAGTTGGATTCGCTGGGGATCCCTTGAGGAGCAGGTGTTGATGCATGGGAGGCCTTTAGTTTTGGAGTGATGGACCCTCTTTGTTGTCAGCCTTATCCTGCTTCTAATGAGGGTGCGGTCTGTGTCGCAGTCTGCGCTATGGAAACTTTCGTTTCAGTCAGACAAAGAAGAGATTTATGGATGTGGTGAAGGAAGACATGAAGGTCGTTAGAGTCAGAAAAGAAGATGCAGAGGACAGGGTGAGATGGAGGCGGATGATTTGCTGTGGCGACCCCTGAAGGGAGCAGCCGAAAGTCAAAGAAGAAGAAGAAGAAGAAGAAGATATACATATATTCATATATATTATATAAGTAAATAAATAGATACATAAATAGTATAAAAGTAATATACAATAAAAAAACTTTGTTGACTGGCTGATATTCAAGTGTACATGTATCTGAGGGCAGAGTAGATGGATTGATATGGTTCACAGTTAGTGGGATAGATGTGGTTGATTAAAGTGCACGGGTTTTTATTTCACATAACCATTTTTTTCACAGACAGTTACAAAGTGGCGTTGTACAGTCTGACAGCGGTGGGAATGAAAGACCTGCATAAAAAAGCATTTAAAAAAAGGCGTGGCATTGCAGAGAGAATATCACAGTGATTGCGGTGTGTGTGTGTGTGTGTGTGTGTGTGTGTGTGTGTGTGTGTGTTGAGCTTTGTGAGTTTTAGTCTCTCTTTGTTTAGTAACAAAAACTGGACTTTGAATCTTGCTGATCTACACATTACTGTGTGTGTGTGTGTGTGTGTGTGTGTGTGTGTGTGTGTGTGTGTGTGTGTGTGTGTGTGTGTGAGACAAACTTTGGGAGTGTTTACATTCTCAGTTTTGTTAAAGTTAATTTCATTCCACAGTAACATGGTGGGTTGGCAGGAAGAGTAACTTTTAACAGCCAATAAAAATTGATTAGACTAAATTAGGTTAATGGGCGGAGTTAGTGAGCACCAGACAATCTCCTAACTCTCAGAACCTCTCAAAACCTTTTCCTCCTGATTCCTCCTGATGAGATACTGGACTTCAGATCAAACAGACCACATGTGAGAAACACTAATTCTCTCTCTCTCTCTCTCTCTCTCTCTCTCTCTCTCTCTCTGTGTGTGTGTGTGTGTGTGTGTATGTGTATGTCTGGGTAATAAATTAAAGTGTGCATGATGGATGTGTGTGTAATAAATTAATGTGTACATGATGGTTGTGTGTGAGTATATATGTGTGTGTGTGTGTGTGTGTGTGTGTGTGTGTGTGTGTGTGTGTGTGTGTGTGTGTGTGTGTGTGTGATCAGACATGGCAATTTTCGCAGATCCACGGAATTCCGTGATTTTTATCTCAAATTGGTCATTTCTGTGAATCGTCTAAATCTAGTGAAGGCTGAGTACTAAACAACTATTCAACGACACGCTTGCTCACTTGAAAGATCGGAAGTCCGGATAAGCTGCGCTTTGTCTAAACACAAGCAAGTGAACTTGCTTCAAGTGCCTACTTATGGTGGAGCGCCTCACAAGCCACTCGTTGATTGGCTGCTTTAAGCTTAATGTAAAGTGACTCGGCTCAGCTTCATGTAAAGTGACTCGGCTCAATGCAAATTTACAGCGTATTGTGTTTAAAATGGTGCGAATTTTAATGAAAGAAGAGGAATTCCGTGTGTCAGAAACATATAAGGATGTTAAGAATAAGTTTAAATGGGAATGGCCAGAAAAAAAATTGTGAGATTTGAGGTGAAAATCGGCAAAAAGACTCAGCATGTATCAGAACTTTTGGCGAGTTTCATAAAGAAATCTGACGTTGCTGCCAAGGTCTTGTGTGTTTATTGCAATGAACTTGCAATGAAATGATGGATCTCGCGGATGTATTGCACTTATGGCCGTCAGACAAGCGCACTCAGAGGGAATTACTAAATATTTATTTTGTTTAGATTCTGTGAAATCCCATTGAAATGTAACTTAATCAAAGTAATCTGTATTGGTCACATCATTGTTTGATAAACTTACTCATGTTGTTGATAATAACAGTTTAATATGTATGGGAATTTTATTTTCATTTTATTCATTTTTTTAAATTTGCAGTCAAACGTAAGTAATTCGTGTTTAATTTGAAAATACTCAATACATTGGTGATGGTTGTCATATAAATAAATACACTGTCCTTGTTATTTACCTGAGTAGTAGCTCAACATTAATTAGTAACTCGCAGGCTGGGACAGTTAGTTGAATATGTTTCGTAAATTTATAAAGTGGTTTACAGGAAATATTTGTGTATTTTTTCATCTTTCATTTATACAACTCAAAACATAGAGCCATGGTTGACCTATTTCAATTCTGCGTATATACAGTAGACCCTTGACTATTCGCAGTTTTGCACTCACGGTTTGAGTATTCGCGGACTGCCAAGCAACTGGCACGTCACTCAAATTCAGCCAATGGCTTTCCTCCTTCCTGCTGATTGCTTGAGATGATGTAACGCCCCTTTTTCCTCCTTCGTGCACAAGTTGTCAACGAACCTTTTTTGTGTTTTAATTACCAGTTAAGCTATATGATGCCACTCAAACGCTGTGCGTCTTCTCTGGTTAAGTGATAGAAAAGGCTGGATGTCTCTTCTGAAGAAATAAGACTTTCTCCTGAAGAAACGACAGTTTCCTCTGAACTGTTGTATTAAAGTTTTTTCAATTATTATTCCAGGACAGTAGCTAAGTTAATGTTTAGAATGTTTGTGGGTGAGATTTTATGTTGTATAGCATGTTTAACAAATGATACCAAAAGGATAAACTTTATTACGCTTCATGTCCTTTTACATTGAACTTGGAGTGACATCTCCAAGATGGCGCTGCCTAGAGGGCGACGTCGTGGAGCTCTCAGAGCCAAATTGTTTCTTTGTTCATTTTAATTTGTTTTATTTGTTGTTTTGTTTGTTCATGTTTTACACTATGCTTGTCTATGACCAGTCGACCCTACTACAGCTATGAGATTGGAGTCTTCGGGCAACTGAAAATGCTCAACTTCTATCCTGAGCTAATATGCTATGGTAGCTCAATGCTAGCTGCACCCCTTGCGACAACCACCGTGGCATTTCATTACTCTACATTGCTGGGAAGATCTTAGCCAGAATCCTGCTAAACCGTCTGGATTAGCATCTTGAGGACTTGCTACCAGAGAGCCAGTGTGGCTTTCGGAAAGGCCGTGGTACAATGGACATGATTTTTGCTGCGTGCCAACTGCAGAAGTGTCGCGAACAGAACATCGACCTTTACACCACCTTCCTGGATCCGACGAAAGTATTTGACACTTTTTACAGGGAGGGGCTCTGGAAGATCATGGCCTAATACTGGTGCCCTGACAAGTTCATATCGCTGGTCAGACAGTTCCACGACGGCATGCAGGCTAGTGTACAGGATGATGAAGAATACTCCCAACCATTTCCTGTGACAAAGGGCGTCAAGCAGGGCTTGTGTGCTTGCCCCAACCCTCTTCAGCATGATATTTTCTGCCATATTGACATGCCTTCCGAGGCGGTAACATTGCAGTCTGCTTCAGATACCGTACAGGCAGCAAACTCTTCAATCTATGAAGACTGCAGGTTAAAACCAAAGTTCAGGAAGACACAGCCCGTGACTTTCTCTTTGCTGATTACTTTGCATTGAATGCTTGTACTCAGTCTGATATGCAGGAAAGCATGGATCTATTCTCCAAGGCCTGTGACCATTTCAGTCTTAAGTACGAAGAAGACCGAGGTTATGCACCAGCAAGCCCCCACAGAGCAGTACACAGAGCCCACCATAACAGTGAATGGCCAGAAGCTCGCTGCAGTGGACAAATTTGTTTACCTTCGTAGCACCCTGTCACGCTCCACCAACATCGATAAGGAGGTCTCCTACAGGTTGGCTAGAGCCAGTGCTGCCTCCGGCAGGCTACAGCACAATGTGTGGGACAGGAGAAGCATCTAAATTATTCTAAATTCAAAACTCAGCTCCAGTTCTCCGTGATGATGTTATCATTTATTGACCGAAGTTCAGGCCCTGATCTGTTCCTGACATTTGAAACAAGCTCACATTTAAACACTTTAGAACTTTATACAGTGACATTTTCATCTTTAATCGTTTTAAAAGTGTCAATTTTGAGTCTATTGTTGCCTTTCAGTGTAAAACACACTCCAAAATATTTGGAAACTCAGCTTACTCTACACACTCCTATAAGTTTTTTTTTTTTTTTTTTTAACAGATAGATGGTGCTGGCAATGCAACTCAAATTAGGGTTAGGGCAGGGCTTAATTTCAGCTTAGATATTTTTAATAACAACAAAACAATAACCATAATAACTGTCATAATGAAATAATAACAAAATAAAATAACATAAATGTATAGAACACACTAGGACTACTGTTGGTCGAAGACGTCGAAGAAGGAGAGGCGGGAGGCGTGTCCGTAGGCAGAGAGAGAAGAGGAAATGCGTGAGCCTAGGACTGAGAGTAGGGACTTTGAATGTTGGAACTATGCACGGAAAAGATAGGGAGCTGGCTGACATGATGCAGAGGAGGAAGGTGGACATACTGTGTGTTCAGGAGACAAGGTGGAAAGGTAGCAAGGCTAGAAGCTTAGGAGCAGGGTTTAAACTGTTTTATAATGGTGTGGATGGGAAGAGAAATTGAGTAGGAGTCATCTTGAAGGAGGGGTTTGTCAGGAATGTTCTAGAAGTGAAAAGAGTGTCAGACAGAGTGATGAGTCTCAAGTTAGAAATTGAAGGCGTGATGGTCAATGTTGTTAGTGCTTATGCCCCACAGGCAGGATGTAAGCTAGAAGAGAAGGAGAGCTTCTGGAGTGAGTTAGATGAAGTGATGCAGAGTACCCCCAGAGGTGAAAGAGTGGTTATTGGAGCAGACGTCAATGGACATGTTGGTGCAGGCAACAGAGGGGACGAGGAAGTGATGGGCAGGTTTGGTATCCAGGACAGGAACTCAGAAGGACAGATGTTGATTGATTTTGCAAAAAGGATGGAAATGGCTATGGTGAATACTTTCTTCAAGAAGAAACAGAAGCATAGGGTGACTTATGAAAGCGGAGGTAAGAGCACACAGGTAGACTACATCTTGTGTAGGCGATGTAATTTGAAGGAAGTCAGTGACTGCAAAGTAGTAGTGGGTGAGAGTGTTGCCAAACAGCATAGGATGGTGGTGTGCAGGATGACACTGATGGTGAGAAAGAAAAATGCAAAGGCAGAGCAGAAGACAAAGTGGTGGAAGCTGAAAAAGGAAAAGTGTCGTGTTGTCTTCAAGGAGGAGTTGAAACAGGCTTTGGGTAGTCAGGAAGTGCTTCCAGAGGACTGGACAACCACAGCCAATGTGATCAGGGAGACCGGTAGGAGAGTACTTGGTGTGTCCTCTGGAAGGAAAGTAGATAAGGAAACTTGGTGGTGGAATGACGAAGTGCAGGAGTGTGTACAAAAGAAGAGGTTAGCCAAGAAGAAGTGGGACATTGAGAGGACCGAAGAGAGTAAACAGGAGTACAGGGAGACACAGCATAAGGCGAAGGTAGCAGTGTCAAAGGCCAAACAGAGGGCGTATGATGACTTGTATGATAGGTTGAACAGTAAGGAGGGAGAAAATGATCTATACAGGTTAGCACAGCAGAGAAATAGAGATGGGAAAGACGTGCAGCAAGTTAGAGTGATAAAGGACAGAGAGGGAAATGTATTGACTGATGACAGAAGTGTGCTGGGAAGATGGAAAGAGTACTTTGAAGAGCTGATGAATGAGGAAAATGAGAGAGAAAAAAGAGTAGAAGGGGTGACCGTTGAGGAGCAGGAAGTAGCAAAGATTAGTAAAGGAGAAGTGAGGAGGGTATTGAAGAGGATGAAGAGTGGAAAGGCAGTTGGTCCTGATGACATACCATTTGAGGTATGGAAGTGTCTAGGGGAGGTAGCAGTAGATTTTCTGACAAGAATATTCAACAAGGTCTTAGAAAGTGAGCAGATGCCAGAGGAATGGAGGAGAAGTGTGCTTGTGCCCATTTTTAAGAACAAGGGAGATGTACAGAGTTGTGGCAACTACAGAGGGATAAAGTTGATGAGCCATACAATGAAGCTATGGGAAAGAATAGTGGAAGCAAGACTAAGGGCAGAGGTCAGCATTTGTGAACAACAGTTTGGTTTCATGCCAAGAAAGAGCACCACAGATGCAGTGTTTGCTTTGAGGATGTTAATAGAGAAGTACAGAGAAGGTCAGAAGGAGCTGCATTGTGCCTTTGTGGATCTGGAGAAAGCATATGACAGGGTGCCGAGAGAAGAACTGTGGTATTGTATGAGGAAGTCTGGAGTGACAGAGAAGTATGTTAGAGTGGTGCAGGACATGTATGAGAGATGTAAGACAGTGGTGAGGTGTGTTGTCGGTGTGACAGAAGAGTTCAAGGTGGAGGTGGGACTGCATCAAGGGTCAGCTCTCAGCCCCTTCTTGTTTGCTATGGTGATGGACAGGCTAACAGACGAGGTTAGACAAGAATCTCCATGGACTATGATGTTTGCAGATGACATCGTGATCTGTAGTGAGAGCAGAGACCAAGTGGAGGAAAATCTAGAGAGGTGGAGGTATGCCCTGGAAAGGAGGGGATTGAAGGTTAGTCTTAGTAAGACAGAATACATGTGTGTGAACGACAAGGACCCAAGAGGAACTTTGAGGTTACAGGGGGCAGAGATAAAGAAGGTGGAGGATTTTAAGTACTTAGGCTCAACAATCCAGAGCAATGGAGAGTGTGGAAAAGAGGTGAAGAAGCGCGTGCAGGCAGGTTGGAATGCATGGAGAAAAGTGTCCGGTGTGATGTGTGATAGGAGAGTATCGGCAAGAATGAAGGGAAAAGTGTACAAGACGGTGATGAGGCCAGCAATGTCGTATGGTTTAGAGACAGTGGCCCTGGGGAAAAGACAGGAGGCAGAGTTGGAGGTTGCAGAGATGAAAATGTTGAGGTTCTCTTTGGGAGTAACGAGGATGGATAGGATCAGAAATGAGTACATCAGAGGGACAGCACATGTTAGATGTTTTGGAGACAAAGTCAGAGAGGCTAGATTGAGATGGTTTGGACATGTACAGAGGAGGGATAGTGAGTACATTGGTCGTAGGATGCTAAGGTTGGAACTACCAGGCAAAAAGCCCAGAGGAAGACCAAAAAGAAGATTTATGGATGCGGTGAAGCAGGACATGAAGGTCGTTGGAGTAAGAGTAGAAGATGCAGAGGATAGGGAGAGATGGAGGCAGATCATTTGCTGTGGCGACCCCTGAAGGGAACAGCCGAAAGGAAAAGAAGAAGTTTAGAACACACTAGCTCCTGAGAACTAGTTTATGCCTTCAATAGAATGATCATAATGTTTTAAAACGTTACTTTGATGTTTCTTGACTAATTTTTTTCTCTCACTATTTTTAAGACCTCGGAGAAGCATTCAGCCAGACAACAGCAGGATCCAGCACTGTAAAGAGGAGAGCAAACTGGAGTATGTGCAGTGGACTGTGTCCTGAGAATACTGCTCATGAAACAGAAATGCAGAGAGGCTTGATGGAGAGACACAGAGAAAGAAAGAAAAAGGAGATAATGGTGCAGAGAGGAGATTACAGAAATTACTGTCAACCCACAATCTCCAGACAAGAGGATGATGAAGATGGTTTCAATACTAACTGTTATGGAGAGCAGGAGTGGATGAGATGGAATTATTATCCCTCACTGCCCAGAAGAAGACGCCTTCAGGGAGAGATGTGGAACGAAATTCGAAATGCACTAAAAACTGAGCGATCAGCTTCTCCATGCAGATCATTCAGTGTAGAACCCAGTCAGAGATGTGGTGTTAACATCTCACAAAACACCTTCAACCTGTTTACATCTCACCGGCCTTCTCCAAACATTTCTGGGAAAACATTAAATGAGCACAGTCATAGCAGGCTTCTGACATCTTTTTGGATCCAACCTCCAAACTACACCCCACCTCCACTGTATACCTCCCGACTCAACTCAAAGAAACTCAAAATGCTGAAACCAGATGGATCTTTCCCAATCCTGAGTGACAGATTTGGAAGCAGACCCCAAAATCCAAGACAAATAGAGCATCATTCTGTGCCGTTCTTAGACAGACAACAACACAAATGTTCCTCAGGGGATAGAATCCCAGGAACTATGATCTTTCCAAGTAACAACAGAAAAGATCAACAGAAATTCTTTCCCTCAATTCAACAGCAGGGAAAGCTTCAGCAATCAGCTTTTCAACCACAAACATCAGCACATGGTGAGGAACATCACACATCTCATTCAAATCTAATTCTAATTAAACCCAAGAGAAGATGCTGGGGAACAATTTTCTGTTTAGTTTCCCACAACGGAGATCTCACAGGTTTGTCCAGTTCTGCTAATGATGAACCACTTAAATGCCAACAATTTCCTCTTTTAAAAGGATCTATATTTGCAGAAACTCAAGCACAAGCTCAGCTGGCAAATGCAACTGATTCATGTCCATCATTAACCTCTTTGAATCTGGAAGAATCCAGAGAGGAAGGTCAAAACCAGAGTGATGAAAACACAAGACTTCCAAAACACATAGAGGAACCGAGACTTAAACAAGAGGAACTGAGAAAACAGAATGTTGAAAAAAGATACATGCATGATCTGAGCAAAAAGAAATATGATGTCACAAATTCCAACAAGGAACATATAACTGCTAGAGGATCTTCTAAATCCCCAAAACCTGACAAAGAATATCACCAAACCACACTGAAGTTTCCTTTATGGAAGAAACCAAAATCACTTCAGGAAAAAATAAACCATATAGAAATATGAGCAGTGAAGGTCAAGATAACTGTCACAGCCAAGAACCAACAAGTGCACTTCCACTTGAGCCTCAACAAGACCTCAAATCATTTAATGAATAAACCACACTGGAAAAAACATTCAGTTGAAAAACTCCAGGTTCTACCAGATTCACTATACTGTCAAGGAATCTACTGAAGTTGAATCAGAAACTTGGTTAAATTCACTATGTGGAAATTCTCAAATCCCAATAACATCCGCTTGGAGTGAGAAAAAACTCAGAGCTCAGTGACAGAAGCTTCTTCTTCTTTTCTTTTCGGCTGTTCCCTTCAGGGGTCGCCACAGCAAATGATCTGCCTCCATCTCACCCTATCCTCTGCATCTTCTACTCTTACTCCAACTACCTTCATGTCCTTCTTCACCACATCCATAAATCTTCTCTTTGGTCTTCCTCTTGGCCTGGTAGTTCCAACCTCAGCATCCTACTACCAATATATTCACTATCCCTCCTCTGTACATGTCCAAACCATCTCAATCTAGCCTCTCTGACTTTGTCTCCAAAACATCTAACTTGTGCTGTCCCTCTGATGTACTCATTCCTGATCCTATCCATCCTCGTTACTCCCAAAGAGAACCTCAACATTTTAATCTCTGCAACCTCCAACTCTGCCTCCTGTCTTTTCCCCAGTGCCACTGTTTCTAAACCATACAACATCACTGGCCTCAACACCGTCTTGCACAATTTTCCTTTCATTCGTGCTGATACCCTCCTGTCACACATCACACCGGACAGTTTTCTCCAACCATTCCAACCTGCCTGCACATGCTTCTTCACGTCTTTTCCACACTTTCCATTGCTCTGGATTGTTAAGTCTAAATACTTAAAATCCTCCATATTTCTTATCTTATTCCCTGTAACCTCGCCGTTCCTCTTGGGTCCTTGTTGTTCACACACATGTATTCTGTCTTACTTAAGCTAACCTAGCTCAGTGACAGAAGCTAATGCTGGAAATTTCTGAAGTGACTCATGGAGATGCAAATACTTATACAGCACATGAGATCACAGGAATGGGGAATACCAAGAAGAACAAAGAGCTCACATCAACAGACAGGCAGTTCTTTCTGTATGATACAATCCCAACAGTTGGGATTGATATTAAGGAGAAACAGGTGATGGACAGCTCATGTGAACCTCCCTCCGGTAAGGTGGGAGATTTGCAGAATCTCAAAGAAATCTACCTGAGAAATGGCAGAAGAGGAGATGAGATCTTCCATGAATAAGACAAAAGGCAAGATCTCCATTAAACACGTCTTTGTGGTTCTTTGGAGAACATCAATAAGCCCATTTGTGAAAAAGATACACCTGCCAAAAGAATACTCTTCAAATTTATGAGATCATGTCGAAAACATCAGTGATGTTCTAAATCTGTCTTCAAACCTTCAAAACAAGCACAAGCAAGAGACTAATACAGTGATTAACAGAAAGCATAGACCTACAGAGAAGTCCTCAATCAGCTTTAATTACCCACAGAGATCAACAGAAATGATCAGAGTAGTAGGAGGCCAACATCAAGGGAACCTGGTAAGTCTGAAAAATGTCTGACCAGGTCTTCTGAGCATATCGGAGACACTTTATCAGGAAAGCGATCCCAATCAGAACCTCCCACGTTCAGAAAATTCTGATGTTTTTCCACAATATCTTGAACATCATCTGGAATAAACAAAGCGGTCATTTACTCATGATGATGTTCCAAGAACAGAACTGCTGTCAGGTGTCAGACCAAACCTCCTGAAGGATTCTATGTTCAACACTAGTGAGACAATCTCCCGAGAGACGACAGGGCTTCACACACAAAACATGATGCAAATAATTTTCACAAAACTACCTCAGCTAACAATATGCAAATGACAGGAGAGTCATATGACTAAGAGGATGCTCTCAGTGGAGGAAACCACTTGGGTGATGTAAATATCCTTTAAAAGATATTCAAGACTTTCTCGAGAAGCAGATTTCTATCCATGAGGATGCTGTAGAACATCTCAGGTCAGTGCTTTCTGCTGGAAAAGTGGATCAACCACAGAAAAACACTGACATAAAGTTTAACCAAAACTCTTTTCATAACATTGAAGAAACTCTAAGTCACATGAAAAAGTAGAAAAACGTTTTGAATGAGCTAGAAAATCTTTGTCCAATCCAAGCTTCTCGTGCGGTTTTCTGGCAAGAAAATGTAGATGTATCTCCATCATGTGACCTTCACACACCGAGTAAAAAAAAGTTTACTTCTTGTTTATTATCCATTCCACACTCAGAGATATTTTCTTGCCTTCCTGATTGGATGTCCTGTAATTCTCCATTTCCTCCATCATTCACAGTTAGTTCTTCTCAAGGTCTTCATTCCCAGGTCTTTTCTTCAGCATAAAAATACATCAGAAATAAAGAGTGTTCACATCTGCTGTGGGATGCCATTACCCGCATTCGAAAACACACCACTCTGGATTCAGAAACTGAGGATAAAGCCACTGAATCCTGGGAAACAACACAAATTACAGAAGAGCATTTGAGTAATCTGGAGGAACTTTCACAGTATACTGGGAATGGTATACAGCGTGTGATTAAAACTCTGTTAGAAGAAAAACATAAAAGGAAAAATTGTGACAGTGATCACTGTGGTGATGATGATGATGATTGTGGTGATCATGATAATGGTGATGGTAGTGATGATGATAGTGATAGTGGTAATGATGATTCATGTTTGAGCAGCAGTGTGGACAGTCAGTAAAGAATACTTAAAATTGAAAGCAAGTTGAAGATTCTTGAAATTGATGAAGAAAAACACAAGCAGGAACCTGATTTATTCCATAAAAATAGAAAACAACTGCTTTAGAAGAAAAACAATCAAATGTAAATGTGTGTGTGTGTGTGTGTGTGTGTGTGTGTGTGTGTGTGTGTGTGTGTGTGTGAAAGAGAGAGAGAGAGAGAGAGAGAGTGTGTGTGTGTGTGTGTGTGTGTGAAAGAGAGAGAGAGAGAGAGAGTGTGTGTGTGTTTGTGAGGTGTGTGTGATAGAGAGCGAGAGAGAGAGAGAGAGAGAGAGCAAGCAAGAGAGAGAGGGACAGAGAGTGTGTGTGATAGAGAGCGAGATAGAGAAAGAGAGAAGGGGAGAGAGAGTGAGACAGAGTGAGAGAGAGCGTGAGAGAGAAAGAGAGAGAGAGAGTGTGTGTGTGTGTGTGTGTGTGTGTGTGTGTGTGTATATATGTGTGTGTGTGTGTGTGTGTGTGTGAAAAGGCCAATATCCTCCACTCTCAAATCACTGTTATAAAGTGTTACATACACATTTATTACCTTCCAAAGATAAAGGTACAGAAATAAATTTTCATGAAGATATATTTCAATGATAGCAGTATTAAACCCGAATTGTGTTCCTGCTGATTTCTTCTTAAAGATTATTAAAGTTACCTGACTTCAGACCAACCTTAAGAGTCTGTGTGGTTTTTTATTGCTTATTTGTTTAATTTGTTGGCAACCGTTTCAAGTTGTAACCCAACCTCTCACCTGAAATCAGTTATGATTGACTCTAACATCTTTGTGAACCTGAGAGATAGATAATGCAATTATCTAAATTAGTTAGTGCTTATGCCCCACAGACAGGATGTGAGCTAAAAGAGAAGGAGAGATTCTGGAGTGACTTAGATGAAGTGATGCAAGTACTCCCAGAGGTGAAAGAGTGGTCATTGGTGCAGACTTCAATGGACATGTTGGTGCAGGCAACATAGGGGATGAAGAAGTGATGGGCAGGTTTGGTATCCAGGACAGGAACACAGAAGGACAGATGTTGATCTATTTTGCAAAAAGGATGAAAATGGCTGTGGTAAATACTTTCTTCAAGATGAAACAGGAGCATAGGGTGACTTATAGAAGTGGAGGTCGGAGCACACAGGTAGACTACATCTTATGTAGGCGATGTAATTTGAAGGAAGCCAGTGACTGCAAAGTAGTAGTGGGTGAGAGTGTTGCCAAACAGCATAGGATGGTGGTGTGCAGGATGACGCTGATGGTGAGGAAGGTGAAGAAGGCAAAGGCAGAGCAGAAGACAAAGTGGTGGAGGTTGAAAAAGGAAGAGGGTCGTGTTGTCTCCAAGGAGGAGTTGAAACAGGCTTTGGGTGGTCAGGAAGGGCTTCCAGATGACTGGACAACCACAGCAAATGTGATCAGGGACACAGGTAGGAGAGTATTTGGTGTGTCCTCTGGAAGGAAAGTAGATAAGGAGACTTGGTGGTGGAATGAGGAAGTGCAGGAGTGTGTACAAAGGAAGAGGTTAGCTAAGAAAAAGTGGGACATTGAGAGGACCGAAGAGAGTAAACAGGAGTACAGGGAGACACAGCGTAAGGCGAAAGTAGCAGTGGCTAAGGCCAAACAGAGGGCGTATGATGACTTGTATGATAGGTTGGACAGTAAAGAGGGAGAAAATGATCTATACAGGTTGGCACAGCAGAGAAATAGAGATTGGAAGGACACGCAGCAAGTTAGATTGATAAAGGACAAGAGAGGGAAATGTATTGACTGATGACAGAAGGGTGCTGGGAAGATTGAAAGAGTACTTTGATGAGCTGATGAATGAGGAAAATGAGAGAGAAAAAAGAGTAGAAGAGGTGACCATTGAGGAGCAGGAAGTAGCAAAGATCAGTAAGGGTGAAGTGAGGAGGGCACTGAAGAGGATGAAGAATGGAAAGGCAGTTGGCCCTGATGACATATCGGTGGAGGTATGGAAGTGTCTAGGAGAGGTAGCAGTAGATTTTCTGACAAGAACATTCAACAAGGTCTTAGAGAGTGAGCAGATGCTGGAGGAATGGAGGAGAAGTGTGCTTGTGCCCATTTTTTGCATCAATAATTCACAAATTTTCAGGATTCGTAGGTGGGGAGGAATGTAACCCCTGTGAATAATGGTGGCTTTCTGAATTGCATTATACCTGATCTCGAACCATATCAATTGTCCAACAATAGACCAATATCAAACCTTCCTTTTATCTCGAAGATCTTAGAAAAAGCTGCAGTGATCACAGCACAGAAACAGCACTCCTTAAGGTGGTTAATGATCTACTGGTGGCCTCCGACCACAGCTGTTTCTTCCTGCTTGTGTTGCTTGACCTTAGTGCAGTGTTTGACACTATTGATCACATGATTCTCCTTGGCAGATTAGAAAATGTTGTTGGAGTTAAGGATGTCACCCTCTCCTGATTTAAATCTTATTTAACTGACCGTTATCAGTTTGTAGATGTAAATGGTGATTTCTCTGTATGTTCTAATGTTAAGTTTACTGTTCCTCAAGGTTCAGTACTGGTTCCATTGCTACCAAACATGCTCCCTTTGTTAATATCATTCATGATCATGGTATTCGCTTGAGTTGTTATGCTGATGACACATTTATATATTTCAGCAAAGCCAGATGAGCCATCAGCTTAATAAAGTTCAGAAATATGTAAGGGACAGTAGACATTGGATGCTTACTAACTTCCTTATGTTAAATTCTGATAAGAATTATCAGTCATATTCAGATAGTACCTGTAGTCGAATCTCAGACAGCTAGAAATAAGGTTTCTGATGATGCAATAAGCTTCATTTTTATAAGTCTCACCAAGTGTAGCAGTGGACCTTGGAGTGATTATTGATGCTCGTGTTTCCTTTGAAACTCATGTAGATAATATTCAAGTAGATAATATTACTAAAACAAGAAATATGATGTCACTGCATGATTTGTAAAAACTTGTTCAAGCTTTTGTTACCTCGAGATTAGATTATTGTGATGTGTGATGACTCTCTGTCCATAACCGGAGCATCATTACTGGAACCAGAAGACATGACTATATCACTCCAAACGTATTTACACTGCACTGGCTCCCAGTTACATTTAATATCAAATATAAAATACTACTTTTAACATATAAAGCACTTAATGGTCCTGCGCCACATTAGCTCGGTGAACTTCTTGTCGTTTATGATCTGGCACGCCCCCTTAGATTTTAATGTGCAGGATGCTTAGTGATACCTTGAATAATGAAGACCACTGCAGAGGGTGGAGCTTTCTCTTTTAAAGCCCCACAGTTATGGAATACCCGTACAGTTAATGTTCGGGACTCAGGCACAGTCAGATCTGGGGGTCTCAGGCATAAAGAGTTCTGCTAAACTGTGTTGTTGGGATGCTGCTGCTACCCCACTCTACATGCTCACCCAGGGCCAGTGACAGTGGGGTGGCTGGTTGCCCCAATGCCACAGGTACCCTCATGTCTGTGTTCCTACTGGTTCTCTCTTTTAGTTATGCTGCTATCATGCCAGAGTCCCAGCTTGCACTTAGCAACAATAAAGTCTTCTGTTTCCATTACACTGTTATGAGTGTGCCTAACAATCTCTCTCTCTCTCTCTCTCTCTCTCTCTCTCTCTCTCTCTCTCTCTCTCTCTCTCTCTTGCTCTCATATAGTAAATGTTTAATAAATGTGGTGCGCCCCGCCGAATGTGAGAAAAATGCAGCTCATCTGGACCACTGATCCCTCAAGGAATCAAGTTAAAGTTGAGTTTGGACCTCCGATCTGTCAAGCAGGGAATGCGCTTTGAATTCCCCATCTTAAAATGCTCGGGCGTCCTCGTGTGGGCGGAGCCCGCATTCAGCGGAGCGCTACACAATACATTTAATGTGTATTGTGTGTGTGTGAGAGAGAGCAACAGAGAGAGAGAGAGAGAGAGAGAGTGTGTTGTGTGTATGTGTGTTAATAAAAAATGTTTAATTATGGTTTAATTAATAAATATGTTAATGAAATGGTTTAATATGTTAATAACATGTTTAAATGGTTTAATAAATAATTTACTTTTACTTTTAACACATATTTCATGCATGTTTCATACTTTTATCATTTTTAAAGGGTTTATGGGGTAGTCTTGGGAGCCTTGGAACGAATCAGGCGTTTTACATGTAAAATGCACCTCTACTTATGAAATCTCCGCGTTACAAAAAGGCACTGGAAAGGATTCATTTTGTAAGTAGGGGGGCCGACTGTACATGTTTTGGCTCTTGTTATGAATGGTCATACTACAAATCAAAAAATGGCAACTCTTTTAGGTTGTCCAATTGTAAATGATAACAGCAGTAGTAGTTTTCCACACCCATCTGAGAGTTTTCATAATATACATGTGTTCTTTGATGCTTGTCACCTGCTTAAAAATGTCAGAGGTGCACTTCATTGTTTAAGTGAAATTAAAACGTCTGTTGGTGCAAACTTACTATTAAACATATTTGCTTCCAAAAGCAGACAATGAATGTGAGGTTAGCAGCACAAACAATGAGTTCTTCAGTAGCTGCTACTTTACGGTCTTCTTCTTCTTTTACTTTCGGCTGCTCCCTTCAGGGGTCGCCACAGTAAATCATCCGCCTCCATCTCACCCTGTCCTCTGCATCTTCTTTTCTGACTCCAACGACCTTCATGTCTTCCTTCACCACATCCATAAATCTCTTCTTTGGTCTTCCTCGAGGCCTTCTGCCTGGTAGTTCCAACCTCAGCATCCTACTGCCAATATACTCACTATCCCTCCTCTGTACATGTCCAAACCATCTCAATCTAGCCTCTCTGACTTTGTCTCCAAAACAGCTTACATGGGCTGTCCCTCTGATATACTCATTTCTGATCCTATCCATCCTCGTTACTCCCAGAGAGAACCTCAATATTTTCATCTCCGCGACCTCCAGCTCTGCCTCCTGCCTTTTCCTCAGCGCCACTGTTTCTAAGCCATACAACATCGCTGGCCTCACCACCGTCTTGTACACTTTTCCCTTCATTCTTGCCGATACCCTCCTATCACACATCACACCAGATACTTTTCTCCAACCATTCCAACTTGCCTGCACACGCTTCTTCACCTCTTTTCCACACTCTCCATTGCTCTGGATTGTTGAACCTAAGAACTTAAAATCCTCCACCTTCCTTATCTCTGCCCCCTGTAACCTCACCATTCCTCCTGGGTCCTTGTAATTCATGCACATGTATTCTGTCTTACTGAGGCTAACCTTCATTCCCCTCCTTTCCAGGGCATACCTCCACCTCTCTAGATTTTCCTGCACTTGTTCTCTGCTCTCATTACTGATCACAATGTCATCTGCAAACATCATAGTCCATGGGGAATCTTGTCTAACCTCGTCTGTTAGCCTGTCCATCACCATAGCAAACAAGAAGGGGCTGAGAGCTGACCCTTGATGCAGTCCCACCTTCACCTTGAACTCTTCTGTCACACCGACAGCACACCTCACCACTGTCTTACATCTCTCATACATGTCCTGCACCACTCTAACATACTTCTCTGCCACTCCAGACTCCCTCATGCAATACCACAGTTCTTCTCTTGGCACCCTGTCATATGCTTTTTCCAGATCCACAAAGGCACAATGCAGCTCCCTCTGACCTTCTCTGTACTTCTCTATTAACATCCTCAAAGCAAACATTGCATCTGTGGTGCTCTTTCTTGGCATGAAACCAAACTGTTGTTCACAAATGCTGACCTCTGCCCTTAGTCTAGCTTCCACTATTCTTTCCCATAACTTCATCGTATGGCTCATCAACTTTATCCCTCCGTAGTTGCCGCAACTCTGCACGTCTCCCTTGTTCTTAAAAATGGGCACCAGCACACTTCTCCTCCACTCCTCCGGCATCTGATCACTCTCTAGGGCCTTGTTGAATGTTCTTGTCAGAAAATCTACTGCTACCTCTCCTAGACACTTCCATACTTCCACAGGTATGTCATCAGGACCAACTGCCTTTCCATTCTTCATCCTCTTCAATGCCCTTCTCACTTCACCCTTACTGATCTTTGCTACTTCCTGCTCCTCAATGGTCACCTCTTCTACTCTTTTTTCTCTCTCATTTTCCTCATTCATCAGCTCTTCAAAGTACTCTTTCCATCTTCCCAGCACACTTCTGTCATCAGTCAATACATTTCCCTCTCTGTCCTTTATCAATCTAACTTGCTGTGTGTCCTTCCCAGCTCTTTTTCTCTGCTGTGCCAACCTGTATAGATCATTTTCTCCCTCTTTACTGTCCAACCTATCATACAAGTCATCATACGGCCTCTGTTTGGCCTTAGCCACTGCTACTTTCGCCTTACGCTGTGTCTCCCTGTACTCCTGTTTACTCTCTTCGGTCCTCTCTATGTCCCACTTTTTCATAGCTAACCTCTTCCTTTGTACACACTCCTGCACTTCCTCATTCCACCACCAAATCTCCTTTTTTACTTTCCTTCCAGAGGACACACCAAGTACTCTCCTACCTGTCTCCCTGATCACATTTGCTGTGGTTGTCCAGTCATTTGGAAGCACTTCCTGGCCACCCAAAGCCTGTTTCAACTCCTCCTTGAAGACAACACGACACTCTTCCTTTTTCAACTTCAACCACTTTGTCTTCTGCTCTGCCTTTGCCTTCTTCACCTTCCTCACCAGCAGCGTCATCCTGCATACCACCAGCCTATGCTGTTTGGCAACACTCTCACCCACTACTACTTTGCAGTCACTGGATTCCTTCAAATTACATCGCCTACACAAGATGTAGTCTACCTGTGTGCTCCTACCTCCGCTTTTATAAGTCACCCTATGCTCCTGTTTCTTCTGGAAGAAAGTATTCACCACAGCCATTTCCATCCTTTTTGGAAAATCTAGCAACATCTGTCCTTCTGCGTTCCTGTCCTGGATACCAAACCTGCCCATCACTTCCTCGTCCCCTCTGTTGCCTGCACCAACATGTCCATTGAAGTCTGCACCAATGACCACTCTTTCACCTCTGGGGGTACTCTGCATCACTTCATCTAAGTCACTCCAGAATCTCTCCTTCTCTTCTAGCTCACATCCTGCCTGTGGGGCATAAGCACTAACAACATTGACCATCACGCCTTCAATTTCTAACTTGAGACTCATCACTCTGTCTGACACTCTTTTCACTTCTAGAACATTCCTGACAAACCCCTCCTTCAAGATGACGCCTACTCAATTTCTCTTCCCATCCACACCATTATAAAACAGTTTAAACCCTGCTCCTAAACTTTTAGCTTTGCTACCTTTCCACCTGGTCTCCTGAACACACAGTATGTCCACCTTCCTCCTCTGCATCATGTCAGCCAGCTCTCTACCTTTCTTTGCATAGTTCCAACATTCAAAGTCCCCACTCTCAGTCCTAGACTCATGCCTTTCCTCTTCTCTCTCTGTCTACGGACACGCCTCCCACCTCTCCTGCTTCGACGTCTTCGACCAACAGTAGTCCAATTTCCATCAGCACCCTGTTGATTGACAGCACTGCAGTAGCTGCTACTTTATGGTATGGACGTCAAATAGGTTGTGAAATGACTGTGATGTAGATGACTGTGAGGGGACAGTAAATTTTGTATCTGTTATTGATCATATGTTTAATATTTTCAACAGTCGTTTGCCTTGTGCAGAAAAGGTTATAAAAGTCCACTAAGGCCAGAAAATCTTGCTTACACTGAGAGGTTTTTCATGCATGCAAAGTCAGGGTTCCTGAGTAAGACGGATATGTCTGGTAGAAAGGTGTGTTTTGGTAAGGGAAAGATGGGTGTCATTGGTTTCTTGTGTAACATTGAGAGTACACTCAAATTATCTAAGGAATTGTTAATGGGTCAAAACCCTGTACAGAGCTATTTATTGACATACAAGTTATCTCTTGATAAATCTTATCTTAGAATCTATTGCTGGATGGGTGGTGCATGCAGTCACAAAGAAGATTTCTTGCAGGTAGAAGATACAGTATCCTACTCCTTGTAAGGATACCAGTTGTGTTCTCCCCCAAACTGGTATGAGATGGCATGTGCATGTACTGTAAAGATGTTCGGCCATTGTGCATCAATATCCCAGGTGAACTTGTACCTATATCTTGAACAAGTTAATTGTTAACATAACAAGCATGTACGTATGTAACTGGCCTGTTATTGTGTGTATTGTATCTGTAAGCAATAAAAAATTAAGTTTATTATCAATTATCATATTAGTTGCTCCTGCTCATTTATATGATATAATATTACATGTATAGCTTAACTGTAAGCGTTTGTGGTTATAAATGTGTAGTGCCGTTTTGTTACAAAAAGTGTCCGAAATTTTTCTTGTAATTTGTGGAATATATCAATTGAAATCCTTGCGACACTATCCTAAGACAAGAGAGATGGGCGTGGCAGTTGACATGTTTGGCATGGGGAATATTATTAAGGTCTGTACCTCCTATTATGTGTCGATGTATCTTCCAAACTTTCCTGGGCATGCTGCAAATGTTTAGATTATTTTCATGTCTCTCGGGATCCAAAACATCCTAAGTATGTATATTTATCGCATCGTTTTCCATATTGATGTGTGTCTGTTTCGCATGCTTTTTGCCCTAACCGGAAGTCAGAGCCAATTGACCACGGCGGCATGCATAATATATGCATAGCGCGCAGTCCAGTTTTTCCTCACGTCATTGGGGAGGTGTTTGTACAGAGGAACTGGAAGTAGCAGACTTTTATGGTTCTTAATAACCGGAAACGGAGTAAATGTAGTGTGGAAATATACTTTTATTTACTAAAATGAATATATAGAATAACGAAATCGTGACAAGCATTTATATAGTAAACTGGAGTAAATGATATCAACATAATAATTGATTTTATTATGAAAAACTAATATCACTTCCGGGGTATATGACGTCATCAGTAGGCACACTCGCGGTGTCCTGTGAACTTGCCGGAGACCTCTGTCTGTGTGTGTGTGTGTGTGTGTGTGTGTGTGAGAGAGAGAGACAGAGAGAGAGAGAGAGTGAGAGAAAGAGTTGGATTGGGCTATACAGGTGAGAGAGAGAGAGAGAGAGAGAGAGAGAGACAGCGAGAGCGAGCGCGGGGAATTAAAACTTCTGGATCACTGATCACAACTGTTCATCTGTAGGTAAGAGGTGTGTGTGTGTGTGTGTGTGTGTGTGTGTGTGAGAGAGAGAGTACATTATTTACATAAAATGTACACTTATTGGTATCAATGAAGTTTATAATTTTTCCAAAATCAGCATATCTCCAGGTATTTAATTCCTCTTGCATCATAGATAATTATTTATTCAAGCGTGACGTCTTTTTTATATTTATAGCTATTTATTTTTATATCTATTGTATACACGATGTATAAACCCCTGTGACTGTGTTATTATGGAAACGATAATAAATAGAAAGAGCATTAATATAAATGTGTCTGTTAAAATGTCTGTTAAAACGCCTGTTTATGAAAGGAAACTGAAAGTCAGTCATAAAATATAAGAATATATGTTAGCCACTCCACCGAACGTAGGCTCTTGCATCCAAAAATGAAAAATGAGCTTTTTACACAGACAGATAGAGTAGACCCAAAGCTGCAAAACGAGAGCTAAAATATATGAGGGCACTCGCCAGAAAAATGGAAAAAATGACATTTTAATGAGTTTTAGTCAATTTCATGTGAGCAAGTGTTAGTTGAATACTTGTTTTAATAGTTTGTGCAAGAATACGAAATTCGATAAAAATGGACCATTTTTACTTTTCTGGCCTTTATTTTAAAAGTGGTCTGTGTGACAAGTGCTTTCGGTGGAGCACCTCACATATTCTGACATTTTTTTTCAGTCAATTTATTGTCATTAATGAAAGTTAAGGTCCGAGCGGGATGTCCAGGATGTACCCCGCCCGCGCCCAGAGTTGGCTGAGATGGGCACCAGCCTCCTTAAGTGCTTCAGGGAATGAATGAATAATAAATGTCAATAAACGCTGACTGTGTTGTCAGTGTGTGGGGCATAAAGAGCAAGGTTGATGTATGTGGAGTTCATGATTGGCTGTTTTAGTGTAATGAGTGTTTTATGTATGAATCAGATTTCACACACAAATACAGTCTCTCTCTGTCTCTCTCTCTCTCTCTCACACACACACACACACACACACACACACACACAAATACTCTTTCTCTCTCTCTCTCTCTCTCTCACACCCACACACACACACACACAGAAACTCTTTCTCTCTCTCTCTCTCGCTCTCTCTCTCTCACACACACACACACGCTCTCTCTCTCTCACTCTCTCTCTCTCTCACACACACACACACTAAAGAAGATTAATTTTTTAAATCTTTGAATATGAATTTTTTTTCGAAATTATTTGAGTTTGAAGTTATTTGTGTGTGTGGATAAGACAGATACAGATGCTATTTTAGAAATCATAATAGAAACAGACAAGAAATTTACTTATTATTATTATTATTATTATTATTATTATTATTATTAATGATAATAATAATTTATAAAATGTGATATTTGTTCATTCCCCAGCAACACTCGTGACAGAACCTTCATTATGAAGCGGAATAAAGACTCCAACTGTGTGGAAGGTCAGGCTCAAATTAATGTTACAACACACACACACACACACACACACACACACACACACACTCACACACTCTCGTTCATTTTATGAACTGCTGAATCCGAATAGGAACTGCTTAATCCTAATAGGGGTTGCTGGGAGGCCGGCACCCATCTCAGCCAACTCTGGGCGAGAGCAGAGTACAGTAGGCCCTTGACTATTTGCTGTTTTACACTCACGCCTGTGCATATTCTCGGATTGCCAAGCAACTGTCACATGATTCAAATTTAGCCAATGGCTGTCCTCCTTCCTGCTGATTGGTTGACATGATGTATATTCCCCTTTTTCCTCATTCGCACACAAGATGTCAGTGTGCATTTCTTGTTCTTCTTCTTCTTTTCCTTTCGGCTGTTCCCTTCAGTGGTCGCCACAGCAAATTATCTAGCTCCATCTCACCCTATCCTCTGCATCTTCTACTCTTACTCCCAACTACCTTCATGTCCGCCTTCACCCCATCCATAAATCTCTGGGCCTTCTGCCTGGTAGTTCCAACCTCAACATCCTACTGCCAATATACTCACTATGCCTCCTCTGTACATGTCCAAACCATCTCAATCTAGCCTCTCTGACTTTGTCTCCAAAACAGCTAACATGTGCTGTCCCTCTGATATACTCATTTCTGATCCTATCCATCCTCGTTACTCCCAAAGAACCTCAACATTTTCATCTCTGCTACCTCCAGCTCTGCCTCCTGTCTTTTCCCCAGGGCCAACTGTTTCTAAACCGTACAACATCGTTGGCCTCATCACCTTCTTGTACACTTTTCCCTTCATTCTTGCCGATACTCTCCAATCACACATCACACTGGACACTTTTCTCCATCCATTCCAGCCTGCCTACATGCGCTTCTTCACCTCTTTTCCACACTCCATTGCTCTGGATTGTTGAGCCGAAGTACTTAAAATCCTCCACCTTCTTTTTCTCTGCCCCCTATAACCTCACCGTTCCTCTTGGGTCCTTGTCGTTCACACACATGTATTCTCTCTTACTGAGGCGAACCTTCATTCCCCTCCTTTCCAGGGCATACCCCCACCTCTCTAGATTCTCCTCCACTTGTTCTCTGCTCTCACTACAGATCACAATGTCATCTGCAAACATTATAGTCCATGGAGATTCTTGCCTAACCTCGTCTGTCAGCCTGTCCATCACCATAGCAAACAAGAAGGGGCTCAGAGCTGACCCTTGATGCAGTCTCACCTCCACCTTGAACTCTTCTGTCACACCGACAGCACACCTCACCACTGTCTTACATCTCTCATACATGTCCTGCCCCACTCTAACATACTTCTCTGCCACTCCAGACTCCCTCATGCAATAGCACAGTTCCTCTCTCAGCACCCTGTCATATGCTTTCTCCAGATCCACAAAGGCACAATGCAGCTCCCTCTGACCTTCTCTGTACTTCTCTATTAACATCCTCAAAGCAAACACTGCATCTGTGGTGCTTTCTTGGCATGAAACCAAACTGTTGTTCACAAATGCTGAATTCTGCCCTTAGTCTAGCTTCCACTATTCTTTCCCATAACTTCATTGTATGGCTCATCAACTTTATCCCTCTGTAGTTGCCACAACTCTGTACATCTCCCTTGTTCTTAAAAATGGGCACCAGCACACTTCTCCTCCACTCCTCCGGCATCTGCTCACTCTCTAGGGCCTTGTTGAATATTCTTGTCAGAAAATCCACTGCTACCTCACCTAGACACTTCCATACCTCCACCGGTATGTCATCAGGACCAACTGCCTTTCCACTCTTCATCCTCTTCAATGCCCTCCTCACTTCACCCTTACTAATCTTTGCTACTTCCCAGTCCTCAACGGTCACCCCTTCTACTCTTTTTTTCTCTCTCTCATTTTCCTCATTCGTCAGCTTTTCAAAGTACTCTTTCCATCTTCCCAGCACACTTCTGTCATCAGTCAATACATTTCCCTCTCTGTCCTTTATCACACTAACTTGCTGTACATCTTTCCCATCTCTATTTCTCTGCTGTGCTAACCTGTATAAATCATTTTCATCCTCTTTACTGTCCAACCTATCATACAAGTCATCATACGCCCTCTGTTTGGCCTTTGACACCGCTACCTTCGCCTTATGCTGTGTCTCCCTGTACTCCTGTTTACTCTCTTCGGTCCTCTCTGTGTCCCACTTATTCTTAGCTAACCTCTTCTTTTATACACACTCCTGCACTTCCTCATTCCACCACCAAGTCTCCTTATCTACTTTCCTTCCAGAGGACACATCAAGTACTCTCCTACCGGTCTCCCTGATCACATTGGCTATGGTTGTCCAATCGTCTGGAAGCACTTCCTGACTACCCAAAGCCTGTTTCAACAGGCCTTCCTTGAAGACAACACGACACTCTTCCTTTTTCAGCTTCCACTA
Organism: Plotosus lineatus; assembly: GCA_024760905.1. Lineage (NCBI taxonomy): Eukaryota > Metazoa > Chordata > Actinopteri > Siluriformes > Plotosidae > Plotosus > Plotosus lineatus. The sequence goes on from CM045732.1 coordinate 138,799, forward strand.
CTTTGTCTTCTGCTGTGCCTTTGCCTTTTTCACCTTCCTCACCATCAGTGTCATCCTGCACACCACCATCCTATGCTGTTTGGCAACACTCTCACCCACTACTACTTTGCAGTCACTGACTTCCTTCAAATTACATCGCCTACACAAGCTGTAGTCTAACTGTGTGCTCCTACCTCCGCATTCATAAGTCACCCTTTGCTCCTGTCTCTTCTGGAAGAAAGTATTCACCACAGCCATTTCCATCCTTTTTGCAAAATCAATCAACATATGTCCTTCTGTGTTCTTGTCCTGGATACCAACCTGCCCATCTCGTCCTCATCCCCTCTGTTGCCTGCACCAACATTGCCCATTGAAGTCTGTCCCAATGACCACTCTTTCACCTCTGGGGGTATTCTGCATCACTTCATCTAAGTCACTCCAGAATCTCTCCTTCTCTTCTAGCTCACATCCTGCCTGTGGGGCATAAGCACTAACAACATTGAACATCACGCCTTCAATTTCTAACTTGAGACTCATCACTCTGTCTGACATTCTTTTCACTTCTCGAACATTCCTGACAAACTCCACCTTCAAGATGACTCCTACTCAATTTCTCTTCCCATCACACCATGATAAAACAGCTTAAACCCTGCTCCTAAGCTTCTAGCCTTGCAACCTCTCCACCTGGTTTCCCGAGCACACAGTATGTCCACCTTCCTCCTCTTCATCATGTCAGCCAGCTCTGTAGCTTTTCCTGTCATAGTTCCAACATTCAAAGTCCCTACTCTCAGTCCTAGACTCATGCCTTTCCTCTTCTCTCTCCGCCTACGGACCCGCCTCCCGCCTTTCCTCCTTCGACCAAACAAACCAACAGTAGCCCAGTTTCCACCCTGTTGGTTTACAGCACTGATGGCAGTCGTTGTTAACCCGGGCCTCGACCGATTTGGTATGACATTCATTTTTATGATCTGCATATCAAATGTGGTATATGTTTTACATCGGATGCTCTTCCTGACACAACCCTCTGCATTTATCTGGGATTGGGACCGGCGTGAGAATGAACACTGGCTTGTGCCCTCCACCCCACCCCACTCACGGATGCATTGAACTTCTGATGATAGAGGAGCAGTGTAATTTTTATTCTGGTCATGGAACAGAAGACCAACTCTTTACTGAGACGATTATCTGAGTTTGGCAAACAGACTTTGAAGCTCTACAACAAATGATGTACCTCTTCAGAAAGCTCAGACAAGCCTGTCTACTCCGACTGACGAACCTTTACCGCTCTGCCACAGAACGCTTTCTGAACTACTACTCTACAGTGTGGTTCAACAGTTGTGCTGGAGAAGACAGGGGGGCCTTGTAGAGGTTGGTAAGGATGGCAGAGTAGGTGACTGGAACTACACTACCCTCCTGAGTGACAGTTACACTGATAGATTTCAGAGGAGCGCAATTGGAGTTATCAGGACCCCAACTCAGGTTGTGTTCTTGGGGTACAATTGGTCAGGTTGCATTTCTGAGATGTTGTTCTTTAGGTTTTGTTTGTGGGTGAAGCTAGTCAGGTTGTGTTTTTGGCATGTAGGTGGTCAGGATGTGTTTTTGGCATGTACTTGTTCAGGTTTTGTAATGTTTTTGGAATGTTCTTGGTCAGGTTGTGTGTTTGGGACACCCTTGATCAGGTTGTGCATTTGGGTGTAGTTGGTCAGGTTATGCTTTTGGGATGAAGTGGATCAGGGTGTTTTTAAGAAGTCATTGGTCAGGTTTTGTTTTTGTGACATAATTGGTCAGCTTGGCTACATAGTCAATCCTCCTTGTAGTCTTTATCAGTTGTAATGGGGCTGCTGTCTGTATTTTAGGAATATTATGTAAACTCCACTTGTATTAATTTTCTCTGAAGTGTTGAGCATGATCCTTCTCTCCTTCTACTGAACACCACAACACAGTGGCGTCACATGACTACAGGGTCACGTCTGATTGGTTTTCATCATCATGCGACTGCTTTAATGTGATGAGTCTCTGTCTCAGCGTTAATAACTAAATGTTGCTAAATTTCCTGTTAGAGTTGTCCCCTGATCACAACAGCGTGATTCAGACCATCTACAGTTCCATTAGTCCTCCTGAGGAGCAGTCCAACATCTCCACATACTTTGATGAGAAAGTTTCAGTTCCTGAGGATGTCACACAGGTGAGAGCAGTACATCTTCTAATAACAATAACAATAATAATAATAACAATAATACTAATAATAATACACTCATGCCTCGGTTTTACGGACTTAGCTTTCATGGATTTCGGATGCAACGGACAAAATCTGTAGCTTACAACTAGTCCTGATCATCCGGACGGGGGCCGTTGTTTCCGAAAGTGACCGCCAGATGACCAGACTGGCTTGAAGAAATATCGCGCATTTAAATCTATTCATCTATTTTTAATGCCACGTCACTGTGGCGCAAAGCGGAGAGCCAATCCTTTCTGTGTGCGGGCGGGTCCGATACCTTGAAACTCTAATTTTATTGGACTGACATGCTGCACTGTTTATGTGACAGGAAGCGAGTTCCACATTTTGGCAATCAGCTGCTCTGCAGGTTGAAGTTTTTCCATGTCTATCCATTTGTGTTTTCTTGCCAGCTGTGCTTGGCTTCGTGGAAATGAGCTGATCAAAATGAGGGAAATTTATCTCTTCACTCAAAAACAACACGCACAGTCTGTGGCTGTTGTTATAATCCAATAAAATTAGAGTTTCAAGCTATTGGACCCGCCCACATACTGGAGTACAGAAAGGATTGGTTCTCCGCTGTGTGCCACAGTGACGTGGCATTGAAAATAGATGAGTAAATCCCTCACATTTAAATCTATACATCTGTTTTTGTTTTACTTGATGGCTTTTTTGTATTTTTATTTAAATGATAGTGAAATTGTGTATTTGTTATTCTGTTAATAAAGGCCGCCTGATTTATCTGAGAGCCAGATACAGTCATCAAAACAGCTTTTCGTAAGAGGAGGTTGTTTTCGTATACCAGGGACGAAAACTTAAGAAAATGTTTTTCATAACCCGGAATTCTCGTACCCAGGAGGTTTTGTGTATATATGTGTGTGTGTGTGTGTGTGTGTGTGTGTGTGTGTGTGTGTGTGTGTATGTGTGTGTGTGTGTGTGTATATATATATATATATATATATATATATATATATATATATATATGGCTCTCAGAGGATTGGATTTTAAAATGTATTTTTTTTTGGCTCTCTTCGTCAAAAAAGTTCCCGACCCCTGATCTTATGGTGTACGTTTATAGAATATAGGTACAGTATTTACATTTGCAGCTTACAGAGTGTGCTTAATTAAAAGTTTTTCGTAACGTAATCATTGAAATATATGGAATCGGAAACTTCGGACAATCGGGTACTTTGGACCAGTGTTCCCCTCTATTAGTCCGTTAAACTGAGGCATGAGTGTATTGTTAGAATTTTTTTTCTTGCTTTTTAGGTTTTTAGTTTCCGGAAGCTTTGGGCCTTCACTGGACCAGGTTTCCTGATGAGTATTGCTTATTTGGACCCCGGGAACATCGAGTCAGACCTTCAGTCAGGGGCTGTAGCAGGGTTTAAGGTGACGATGTTACTTAATTTACCCTATTCCCTAAATTTATTTTCACTGTAGCACTCTGACTTATAATTCTATAAATGTAAGTACAGTCGGCCCTCTGCTTACGAAATTAATCCATTCCAGAGCCTTTTTTGTCACCTGGAGTTTTTGTGAGTAGAGGCACATTTTACATGTAAAACGTGTGATTCGTTCCAAGGCTCCCAAGACTACCCCATAAACCCTTTAAAAATGATAAAAGTACACCAATTTTGTATGAAATATGTGTTAAAAGTAAAAGAAAATTATTTATTAAACTATTTAAACATTTTATTAACATATTTATTAAAGCACATACACACACACACACACACACACACACACACACACACACACACACACACACACACACACACATAACATTGTCTCTCTCAATTGCTCTCTCTCTGTCTCTCTCTCACTTACACACACACACACACACACACACACACACACACACACAAACAACACGCATTTGTGGCACGCTCCGCTGAATGCGGGCTTCACCCACATGCAGGACGCCGGAGCATTTTAAGACGGGGAATTCAAAGCGCATTCCCTGCTTGACAGATCGGAGGTGCAGACTCAACTTTAACTTGTTTCCAGAGGACGCGTTTTGCTCACATTCGGCAGAGTGCGCCACATTTATTAAAAATTTACTGAATTAAATGACTTAAAAAACAAAAAATAAGCTGCAATGTGCTCTCTCGAAAGAGTTAAGCCTCCTTTCATCTCTGACTGATCTGTACGCAGTCTGTCTCTCTCTCTCTCTCTCTCTCACACACACACACACACACACACACACACACACACACACACTCTGTCTCTCTCTCTCTATCTCTCTTTCTCTCTCGCTCTCTCTCTCTCTCTCTCTCTCATACACACACACAAAATTCTGTCTCTCTGGTTGTTTTGCCGAATGCGGGCTCCACCCACCCGCAACGCGCAGCCGACGGACCAGTTCTATTTAAATGTTTAAATGGACAGGATGTTGTATTTAAAGCAGAATTACAGTACCTGTTTGAAAGATCAGAGGTCCTGATTCAGTATTAACTTGCTTCCTTGCGAGATCCGAGGTCTTGTCCTCACTCTGTTTTCATGCTCCTTCTGCTTCAATATCATGCCGAAATAATCGCCTCCGTCACTGTATTTCTGCTTTTAAATTTTTTTAAATGCAGCCGTGGGGGGGATTCTGAATTTATCAAATTCAGATTTTTGCATAAACAAGTATTCAACTATCACTTGCTGACGTGAAATTGTCTAAAACTCACTAAAAATGTCTTTTAGTTCCATTTTTCTGACGAGTACCCTCATAAAAATAGATAAAAATAGTAGCAAACTTACCGGTTTTCTTTGCAATTATTCACCGAGTTCGGCACAAGACACAATATAATCCATACACCAGAAGAATGTTCGTGAAGTTGTCTCTCCATTTTGGATACTGTTTTAATATTAAAATGCCGTTTCAGTGAATAAAATAAAGGTTATAAAGACGATATGCATGTAAACAATGCAGGCTAGTCGCTAAGGAAGATCTGAAACGAGCACCCTGATTGGTGAACTCGGTCACATGCTCACATTGCACATGGTCAGTGCCCGTCACACGTTAACTTCCTGTTTACTTCCTGACTCTAGTATACCGCATGTGGAACTTATCTCCGACTTTCTCTTCAATAACACTAAGCAAGTTTATTTATAAGATTGTGAATACACATAATTTCTGGAAAAGGAGAGTGAAATGTCACCTGTGATATCAAGCAGCATTAGTATAGAACAGTATATTAAATAGTCAATTAATAGTACATTAAATAGTATATTAAATAGCAATAGTATATTAAATTCCACACTGGAATTCGGCTTTGAAGATTATTTTTCTCTCTCTCGCTCTCTCTCTCTGTCTCTTTGTCACACACACACACACACACACACACACACACACACACACACACACACACACACACACACACACACACAGTGTTCAAATGGTTAAATTAGCAGCATCCAGATTAAGTAGTGGGGGCAGTGGTGGTCTAGTGGTATAGGGTGCTGGATCGCTGATCCAAAGGTTGGGGGTTCGATTCCCACTCTCCACAAGGTTGTCACTGTCCTCTCCAGTGCAGCTAACTGGGTTATCAAAGGCCGGCCATGTCTCTCACTGTCTGTGGTGTGAGGCATGTAAAAGAACCATTGCTGACTTTCGACAAGAGTAGGCTGCAAAGCCGTCGGCGTGTTTCCGCCCTGCGATGGCCTGGCGAGCTGTCCAGGGTGTACTCTGCCCTCGGCCGAAGTTGGCTGGAATGGGCGCCAGCCTCCCCGCGACCCTAATTAGGAAGAAGTGGTTACAGAAAATGAACTGAACAGATTAAGTAGTGCAATTTTAATTGAAGAAAGTACATTATATGAAGGTAGCAGGGCAAATGAGTGCAAATGGTGCGATAGATGCACAAATGAGCAGTTTCCCACTGCTGTGTGTGTGTGTGTGTGTGTGTGTGTATGTGTGTGTGTGTATGTGTGTATGTGTGTGTGTGTGTGTGTGTGAGTGAGATACCGCAGGTCTGCTGGAATATTAAGAAAGACATGATTCCATTTCAATTCAGTCAAAGAAAATCCCATATACTCAGTATTATGTACATTAGAAACTTAATATGAGTATGAGATGAGTATTGGTATTTTTCTCTGCATGCAAAATTCGATTATGGATTTTTTTTGATCAATTGATTTGTGTGTAATCTTGTCTGGTTTGGACATGCTGGATCGTGGGTTGTATAGTTTTGTACGAAAATTGGTCAAGACCTGAAAAATACTTAAATGTTTCAGACCTTTTACATATAATCAAACTGATGATGATGATGCCAGCTGTGTTGATGCCAGCTGTGTTGATGATTTTGATTTTGATATTGATGAAGAAGAGGCATCTGTTAATAAAAGTGTGGTGTCTGGTGTTTTTGAGGATGTGATTTCATCTGCTGAGCAGGATATAGATTAAGATGATAATGCTGAGTGCAGAGTTGAAGCTTACTTGTATAAAGAAATCATAGTTTTGTTACTAGTATATACATTTTATATATATATATATATAGATATATATATATATATATATATAGATATATAGATATATATATAGATATAGATATATATATATAGATAATGTGTTTTTTATATATATATATATATATATATACACACACATGCAATGGTACCTCACCTTACGAAAGTCTCACCAAACGAAAAATTCAGGTTACGAAAAGCATTTTCCTAAAATTTTTGTCTCGGGATACAAAAAAGTTCATGTTACAAACGCGCCCTGTCCAAGATGGTGCTTGAGTGAAGGTGACATTAAAATGTGCCATTCAAACAATGCACAAGCTGCTCTCTCATCAATGACGTTCAAACATCCCGCCCCGCTGGCCTCCCATTGGCTAACAACTGAGCTGGCGTTCATGTCGCCTTCACTCAAGCGCCATCTTGGACAGGTCCACCTGACGCCATCTTGACCTGACGCCATCTTAGACATCAATGCCTAGGAGGAATGACACAAATACCTCCCATTGCCTATTATAGAGCTGAATCCACCATGATACTTTTCGTGTAAAGGACAGTTACGGTACAGTTGTTTTATGCTTTATTTAGTGACTCAGGATTTTAACTTTCCATAAACATTTGTAAGATTATAACTCTGCTAAGAAGACATGGTCAACACGCGCGCAAATACACACACACACACACACACACACACACACACACACACACACACACACAGTGAGAAGAAGAAACGGGAGTGACATCACAAAGAAGTATGGCCAAACCTGTCTTCCATCGGTACGATATTGAAGCAGAAGGCCTTGAAGGCATGCTTTTATTATCATTTTCAAAGGGTTTAGGGGTAGTATTGGGAGCCTTGGAACAAATTATGCGTTTTACATGTAAAATGTGGTTCAACTTATGAAAAATGCAGGTTACGAAAAAAGCTCTGGAACGGATTAATTTTGTAACGTGAGGTACCACTATACAGTGGGGCCAAAAAGTATTGGGCAACGTAAAAATGTGCAAGTTCACCCATTTAAAAAGATAAGAGAGGTTTGTAATTTTCATCATAGGGATACATTAAGATTGAGAGACAGAATGTAAAAAAAAATCCAGGAAATCACATTATGATTTTTAAACAATTTATGTGTGAAAATGGGAGGCCAATAAGTATTGGGCAGCTAGAAAACAAACATTATTTCGGCCCCCACTCATTAACAGTATGAATGACATCTGTTTGAACTGATTAGATGCATAAGAGACACCTGCACACACCTTCAAACTGTCAGACTGCAGTCTTCACCATGACCAAGACCAGAGAGCTTCCCAAAGACACCAGAGATAAAATTGTACAACTGCACAAAGCTTGGATGAGTCAAACTGCAATTGGTAAACAACTTTATGAGAAAAGATCAACAGTTGGAAACATTATTAGAAAATGGAAGAAGTATAACATCACTGACAACTTCCCTAGGAGTGGCGCTCCATGCAAGATCTCACCTCGTGGGGTTCAAAGGATCCTGAGAACAGTGAGTAATCAGCCTAGAACTACACAGCAGGAACTGGTCAATGATTTGAAGACGGCAGGAACCACCGTCACAAAGATGACAATAACTAACTCACTACGTCATCATGAGATGAGATCCTGCATTGCCCGAAAGGTTCCCCTACTAAACAAAAAACATGTAAAGGCCTGTCTGAAATATGCTAAAGACCATCTGGACGATCCAGAGGAGGATTGGGAGAATGTGATGTGGTCAGATGAGACCAAAATTGAACTTTTTGGTGTAAACAGCACTCGCCGTGTTTGGAGGAAGAAGAATGCTGAGCTGCATCCCAAGAATACCATACCTACTGTGAAGCATGGGGGTGGACACATCATGCTTTGGGGATGCTTTTCTGCAAAAGGAACAAGAAAACTGCACCGTATCAATGGCAACATGAATGGGGCCATGTATTGTGACATTTTGGGTAAAAACCTCCTTCCCTCGGTCAGAGCATTAAAGATGAAACACGGCTGGGTCTTCCAGCATGATAACGATCCAAAGCACACAGCCAAGAAAGCCAAGGAGTGGCTCCGTAAAAAGCACATCAAGGTTCTGGCGTGGCCTAGCCAGTCTCCAGACCTCACCCCCAATCGAAAACCTGTGGAGGGAGTTAAAACTTTAAGTTGCCAAGCGACAGCCCTCAAACATCACAGCTCTAGAGAAGATCTGTGCAGAGGAGTGGACCAAAATACCAACTAAAGTGTGTGTAGACGTGGTCAAGAACTACAGGAACCGTTTGACCTCTGTCATTGCCAACCAAAGCTACATTACAAAGTATTAAAAGTAACTTTTGCTGGCTGCCCAATACTTATTGGCCTCTCATTTTCACAAATAAATTGTTTAAAAATCATACAATGTGATTTCCTGGATTTTTTTTTTTTTTTACATTCTGTCTCTTAAGCTTGATGTGTACCTATGATGAAAATTACAAACCTTGCTTATCTTTTTAAATGGGTGAACTTGCACGTTTTTACGTTGCCCAATACTTATTGGCCCCACTGTACATACAGCATGTATATATTTTCATTTTGTGTGTATAATATATTATCTAGTTAAGCTCTTGTTATGTTATGCCACTAGTTATGCCACTCAAACGCCGGCTAAGCGCCATCTCTTTTGAAGAAAAAAAGGGCAGTGGTGGTCTAGTGGTATAGGGCACTGGATCGCTGATCCAAAGGTTGGGGGTTCGATTCCCACTCTCCAAAAGGTTGTCGCTTTCCTCCCTAGTGCAGCTAACTGTGTTATCAAAGGCCGGCCATGTCTCTCACTGTCTATGGTGTGAGGCATGTAAAAGAACCATTGCTGACTTTTGACAAGAGTAGGCTGCAAAGCCGTTGGCGTGTTTCCGCCCCGTGATGGCCTGGTGAGCTGTCCAGGGTGTACTCTGCCCTCGCCCGAAGTTGGCTGGGATGGGCACCAGCCTCCCTGTGACCCTAATTAGGATTAAGCGGTTACAGAAAATGATGAACTGACTTCAATGATGCATTGGTATTGTACAGACTGTGATGCGGCTGCGATTTCTGCAGTGAAGACGGACAATTTGATTGAAGAAAACTGTAAACAATATATGAATACAATCAAAGAAGAGATTATTTTACACGTGGGTTCTAAAGTCAGTTCAATTCAGAGGGAAATCTCATCTCCACAAGAGGAGCTTCATGCATTTATTGAAATACAAGCCAAAATCAACAGAGACTTAGAATTCAAACTACAGAATTACACTGCACAAGTAGCAAATGACAATCTAAGGGAATTAACAGACCGAGACGAGAGAAAACACAACATAATTCTCTTTAATGTGCCAGACAGTGAGGACACAGATACTGTTCATAGGTCGGAACAAGATAAACTGTTTACTTACTCACTGTTGGATAAGTTACTGGGAAGTACACCAGGCATTACCAGGAATACGAGACTGGGTACAAGGAAGGAGAATTATAGGCCCTTGAGAGTCACATTAAGCAATAGTGAGTGGTTAGCTGATGTAATACGAGCATCCAGGAAGTTATGAGACAGTACTAACCCCATTTACATGAACATGACAACCAACCGTGATGTGACCTCTTTGGAGAGGGAATAGATAAGGAATTTGGTGAAACTACGAAATAAGAAGAGGAAAGAATCAGACGAAAGGGGAGAACAGGCAAAGTGGGTAATAAGAAACAGAACTGTGATAAACAGAGAGAAGACCAAACCTGCCCCAACAAGCAGCAAAGGAAACGGATGTAGCCTAGACTGTAAGCTATTGTGTTACTATACAAATGTAGATACATTAATGAATAAACGCACAGAAGTTGCAGTTATTAGCACATGATTTACCACACATTGTATGTATCGCAGAAATTTCACCAAAGCACACTCGCAATCAGGTTCAACTTTGTGAAATTCAATTTGAAAACTATGAATGTTTTACGAACATCAACGAGAGTTACCACAATGGGGTTTCAATTTATACAAGGAAGGATCTACGGGCTACGCAGGCACAGTTCAAGACTAGAGTAATGGAAACAGTTTGGTGTGAAATCAACATAGGACAGCGTGAAAGGCTGTTGATTGGATGCATATACCGCTCAGCGAATAGCCCTCTTGAGAACAATAAAGCAGTCAGCAATACCATCACAGAGGCAGTAAAAGGACATTCATATGCTCTAATTACACGGGACTTCAACTAGCCCAATATAAACTGGAGAGAGGGAACAAGCACGAAAGTCACTTCCGAAAGTGCCCTTCGATTTATGGAGTGCTTGAGAGACACCTTCATGTACCAGTTTGTTTCCGAACCAACACACTGCAGATCGGACTAGAGACCAAATCGTCGTCGGCAGCCGTACGTCTCGAGAGACGATAGTGTAGCGCTATGGTAGGCATTTGCGGTAGTGACTATAAAGGCCCACCCTAGAGTGACAGTTTTTGAAACAATTATTGCATACGAAAGGGCTTTGAGGAGCCATGGGGGCTGCCCTTTCTTTCCTCTTTGCTCTTTTTGCAGCTAGCTTGTTTATTCTGTTAGTTTCAGCTTTGTTGATACCCTCGTTGACAGTGGTCTTCCAGAGCTGGCGTGTTTCAGCAGTGCCTTCCCAGGTGTTTATGTCGATGCCAGATAATTTCATGTCCCGCTTGCACACGTCCTTGTACCGAAGCTGTGGTCTTCCTGTGTGGCGGGAGCCCTCACTCAGCTCTCCATACAACATGTCTTTAGGGATGCGCCCCTCGTCCATTCACCGTACGTCACCCAACCACCTGTCGTCTCTGGCTCAGCAGTGCGAGCAGACTTGGCATGCCAGCACGCTGTAGTACCTCGGTGTTGGTTACTCTGTCTTGCCATTTTATATGGAGCAGACGCCTGAGACAGCGGAGGTGGAAGCTGTTGAGCCGCTTTTCCTGACCAGCGTACGTGGACCAGGCCTCACTACCATAAAGGAGTGTTCTGAGTACACAGGCCTGGTAGACATGTAGCTTGGTGTTCTCTGTTAGCTGGGTATTACTCCATACACGCTTGTTCAGTTTGGACATCACTGCGGCGCTTTCCCGATTCTGCATGAGATCTCTGTGTCGAGAGAGAGAGTGTTGGTGATAGTGGATCCCAGGTAGGTGAAGCAGTCCACGACCTCAAGCTGCGTGTTATTTATGTTGATGTTTGGGACTGTGTTTGTGCCCTGGGCCAGGATGTTTGTCTTCTTCAGGCTGATGGTCAGTCCGAATTCATTACAGGCATGGGACAGGCGATCCCTTAAGAAGACTCTTGAAGACCAGACTCAGTGTGGGACGTCAGTGCAGCGTCATCCGCGAACAGCATCTCGCGGATGAGGACCTGCCTCACCTTTGTCTTAGCGCGCAGTCGAGCTATGTTAAACAATTTTCCATCTGAACTGTTGTGGATATGGATCCCTTCCTCACTGTCAGAGAAGACATACTGAAGAAGCATCGAGAAGAATATCCCAAGGAGTGTCGGAGCTAGGATGCAGCCTTGCTTCACACCACTGCTCACTGGGAAAGCTGCAGAAGTCCCACCATTGAAGCAGACTGTGCTGTGCATGTCCTCATGAAAGGAGGTCACGATTTGAAGTAACCTTTGAGGACATCCAATCTTCTGCAGAAGGCTGAAGAGTCCGCTTCTGCTGACCAGGTCGAATGTTTTAGTCAGGTCTATGAAGGCAATGTACAGGGGCTTCTGCTGCTCCCGACACTTCTCTTGCAGTTGACGAAGTGAGAAGATCATATCGACTGTGGATCGGCCTGCCCTGAAACCACACTACACCCGGGAAGCAAGAATCTGAAGGCGAGTAAGGAGAACACGAGCAAAGACTTTCCCTATGATGCTAAGGAGGGAGATGCCACGGTATCTGTTAAAGTCACTGCGGTCACCCTTGTCTTTGTAGAGGGTTACAATGTTTGCATCACGCATATCCTGGGGGATGAACCCTTCCAGCATAAGCACAGCAGCTCATGGAGGTGCTGCCGGAGTGCTGGCTTGCCACTCTTCAAGACTTCAGGGGGGATGCCATCCTTTCCAGGAGCTTTTCCACAGGCCAGACAATCAATGGCTTTGCCCAGTTCGTCCACTGAAGGCAGGTAAGCCAGATCTTCCATGACAGGTAAGTTTTGCAGGGCATTTAACTGCATTGGTCACCACATTCTTGGTTGCGTACAGCTCCAGGTAATGTTCCAATCAGTGTTCAAGCTGCTCCGTGATCACCTCCCCGGTATTGGACTTGAGGGGTGCAGTCTTAATTGTGGTTGGGCCAGTAGCTATCTTGATGCCATTGTACATGGCCATTGCGTTGCCAGTGTCAACTGTCATCTGGATCTTGCTGCAGAGGTTCAGCCAGAAGTCGTTTGCACATCGGCGGGCTGTCTGCTGGGCCTTGTTTCGTGCAGCTTTGAGGGTGTCCCGAGTACTGGTGCTGGGGTTTTGCTTGTATGCTAGGAGGGCTTCCCTCTTGGCTTCTGTCACAGGCTGCATCTCCTCCCAGTGAGCCTCGTACCAGTCTACACTCCGACGCTCCTTTTTCCCAAAAGCGGCGATGGCTGTTGTTTAGATAGTATCTCTTAGGAAGCTCCACTTGCTGTTGATGTCTTTGCCAGGAGTCTGCAAAGCCAACTTCTCCTTGACTGTGTCATGAAACAGTTGGCTTCGCTAGGGATCCCTTGAGGAGCAGGTGTTGATGCGTGGGAGGCCTTTAGTTTTAGAGTGATGGATCCTCAACGAGGGTGTGGTCTGTGTCGCAGTCTGCGCTATGGAACCTTCTAGCGTGGAGAACGCTGCTCAGATCCGTGCGCCTGGTGAGGATAAGGTCTAGCTGGTGCCAGTGGCAAGATCTGGGGTGTCTCCAGGAAACTTTGTGGCGGTCTTTGCACTTGAAGTATGTATTTGTTACACACAGGCCATGATGGCAGCACAGTTCCAACAACCTCTGTCCATTCTCATTCATCCTGCCTATGCCGTGGTGACCAAGGCAGGAAGGCCAGGTGTCACAGTCGGCGCCCACTCTAGCATTGAAGTCTCCTAGTAGGTAAAGTCCTTCAGTGCTGGGGATCCTGGAAATTGTATCATCCAGAGCCTTGTAAAACTGGTTCTTGGCCTCTGGGGTGGAACTGAGTGTTGGTGCATAGATGCTGAGGAGATTTACAAAACCTGCCGTTGTAGAGAGGCGTAAAGCGAGGATTCTCTCTGATCCACTGGTAGGAGGTCTTCACAGCGAACCCTACACCATGCAGTCTCGGGTCGTCTTGTGGCAGGCCCTGCCAGTAGAAGGTGTAGTTGGCCCCTTTTTTTAGTACCACTGTCAGCCAGGCGTGTTTCCTGTAGACAAGCAATGTCGATATTCAGACGTGTCAGTTCATGGTCGATGATTGCAGTCTTGCGGGCATCGTCAATTTGCTGAAGATCACTTGTCAGTCCAGGACACATAGTCCGTTCGTTCCAACTTGCTATTCGAAGAGCTGGAGTCTTTGTATCTATCCGTTTTTGTCTGCCTGGTGCAGAATTTACAGCTTGCTTGTCGAGATGGTCAGTCCCTAAGCCCTACGCACCCAGCAAGGCAGGCGAGCTGTGGCGGGACAGCACCTTACTGGCTGGGGGCTGCCCAGCTTGGAGCAGGCGGTAGCTGTCCAGTGAGACATGATGGTCTCTCCCACTGTCGGAAGTAGCCCCAGGCGCCCGTATCCTACGCCAATCGGAATGAGCTTTTAACCGGTAACTGCTACTTCCCGTGTTGAGCCGAAGTCTTGCATCAACGCTGGAGTGTCCTCTCCAGTGCGCTACGAGCCTGGGTGGGAACTATGGAGAACTTGTGCTGCCCAGACGTCAAGTCCCCCTCTCGGCCTCGCTGATAGCAGCCAAAGGAAAGGAAGATCCAGTACAATTTGGTATCAGCGCAGCTGCAGGAGTTGCCAGAAGGTAGGGGAATCCTCAGACCAACTGCCTTAGGGGCTCCACTCCAGATTTCTGTAGGGTTTACTCCTTAGCCTTCTCCCAACCAAGGGAATCCACAAGGCAGTGGGACTATTTAACCCATAGTTGGGGGTTTGGGTCATGGGCATCAGGGCGTGTTCACACGCCGGTGGGCCTGCATGCCGCATGTCTGGGGGCCAAACCTCCTCCGAGTCCCCTGTAGTTCAGCCTGAGTCCGCAAGGTACTCAGTTTACCATGTGTCGCCGCGAGGAGGCACTACATGGGGCTTGATGGTGGAGAGGCTATGTACTGGCAGGGAGCCAGCTAGCCAGCGGTGTTAGTTGAAAGCGAGAGGTGACAAGCACTACTACGACCACAACTACCACACTTTGCGCATCACAACACCCATTTGATACACTGAGACCAAATACACTAGACCTAATCATAGCCACTGAAGAGAGTATGGTCACAGATCTGGAACACAAAGCTCCTATAGGTAAAAGTCATCACCAACTTCTGAAGTGTTCCTTCAAAATCCAAGAAAGTATGGAATCCAGACCAAGAGAGGCCCGTTTCATATATAAAAGAGGAGATTATGTTACAACAAAGGAAATCCTTGGGAAGAAGGAATGGAGCCAGGAGATGAGGGAAATGGACACAGAGCAAGCATGAAACTTCTTTGAGCATGAACTTATGGAAACCCTCAATAAGACAATTCCTAAGACAAATCCCTGGAAAGGTCCAACAAAGAAGAAACCCTTGTGGTTCAATGATGAGGTTATAGACAAAAGAAAAGGACAAGTGTGATAGCATGTATATGAGGACCAGAGAGGGTACAGATTACAGAAAATATGCCAGAGCGAGGAACCAAGTGCAAAGAGTCAGTCGAAAAGCCCTCAGGAATTTTGAAAAAGAAATTGGAAAAGAGGCAACAAATAGCCCAAATTTTTTACTTATGCAAGCTTCAAAACAAAGACAAAAGTGGGAGTTGCAGACTTGCCGAAGAAAGATGGTAATAAAGCCACAGAAGATATTGACAAGGCAGATGAACTCGACTCCTTTTTCTGCAGTGTGTTTACAGCAGAAAACAGTGATGTGCCCAACTTTGTAGAAAGAAGTACAGTATTCCAATTATAAGATCTCGACATCACAGAGGAAGAGATTAAAAAAAAAAAAAAGATTGGCAAACTGAAACCAAACAAATCACCCTGTCCGAACAACATTCACCCATATATGTCGTGAACTGGTAGATGTTGTAGCAGAACCACTCCTGTACAGAAGGGCTAGAAGATTCTGTGATGCCAGGAACATTCAGCCAGACCCAAAAATGCAGGAGCCAAAGTGTGATGAAAACGGAGGAACTTTATTGTTCACAGGGAAGGCACTATAGCAGGGGGAAATTGTAGTCATTGTTTGAGATGAGGAGAAAATGAAAATCATAAACTGCGGGAACTGGTTGAGCACAGAGTTGAGAACCAGAAGCTAGAGAGATCACGGGGAAACGGGACGGGGTCACGAAGAGGGACAATCTTCTAGCATCAGGAGGAGCACACTGCTCGTCTTCATAGCCCTGTGATTGCTGAGTGGAATCAGGTGTGTGCTTAGCGCTCCACCCGCGTGTGACAACCACACCCCTGCATGCATAGAGAGAGAGAGAGTTAGAGCCGCCAAAACCAGTCTCTCACAACACAAGCCATAACATAGTATACTGTCTTCAATCACTTTTCACTTAATTTGCAGACCTATGGAATGAGTTACGGTACAGTTAACTTCTGATCAAAAGACGATGGAATGGATTAAGACCATTTACATTATTTGTAATGGGAAAAGCGGATTTGGAATTTGACCAGCCGTCACGAACGAATTATGGTCGAGTACCGAGATGCCACTATATCTACAAGAAGTCCATGGAAGAGTCCCATGTCCCTCAAACCTGGAATGATGTATGTATCATTCCTATTTTCAAGAAAGTGCAAAGAGAGAAACCAGGCAACTACCGACCAGTCAGCTTAAGTACTAGTATAATCTGCAAACTTTTGGAATCGCTTATCAAAGATAGTATCATGAGACGTATGGAATGCAATAAATTTCTCTCAACGCACCAACACGGACTTGTACATTGCAAATCTTGTACAACTAATCTACTTAACCTTGATGACTGAACACTGGCGATTGTTGAGGGAGTACCAACAGACAGCATCTACCTTGACTTTGCAAAGGCCTTCGACACAGTCCCGCACAGCGACTTCTATCCAAGCTGTCAGGCTACAGTATCAAAGGTAAAGTCCACAAATGGGTATCAGCATTCCTCAGTGACAGAAGACAGAGTGTGGTGAATGGATTCAACTCCACATGGGGAAAGTTGACAAGTGGCGTATCTCAGGGTAGTGTCCTTTGGCCTGCCCTGTTTGTTGTATTTAGTAATGATCTCCCTGATTCCACAGTTTCACCTACTGAGATGTTTGCGGATGATACAAAGCTGTATGAAAGGATTGATCAATACACAGATAAGGAGCTCCTGCAACCAGATATCAACCATCTTACAACATGGGCAGACATGTGGCAACTCCGTTTCAAAACAGACAAGTGTAAAGTACTTTATATAAGAAAGAACAACCCTAAGTATAAGTACACCATGCAGGGGCAGTTAGGGACCAGTATTCTGGAGGAGACAAGTCTTGAGAAAGATTTAGGAGTCAACATAAACCCAGAGCTTAAGTTTTCACAACACATTGAGAAACAAGTGAACAAGGCTAACAGGATAGTGGGACTTCTAAGACGTTCTTACCAACACTTGGACTCAGAATCTCTTAGGCTACTGTATAAAACTTTAGTGAGGTCCCACCTAGAGTACTGCAATGTGGCCTGGTCACCAAGACTGTAGAAAGACAAGAACCTTCTAGAACAAGTACAGCGTAGAATGACAAAGTTGATACTCGAAACAAAAGACCTTGGATATGAAGACAGACTGAGAAAACGACGTATCCCAAGCCTACAATACCGGAGACTGAGAGGGGACATAATCGAGACCTATAAGTATACTCACAATATTTACAGAGACTCTACGGATCTCCTCCCTCTAGCTGAGAACCACATCACAAGAGGCCACAAGTACCATCTTCCAACCAAGTACTGTAGGACGAATACAAGAAAACATTTCTTCAGTCAAAGAGTGGTTAAGCTATGGAACAAGCTCCCAGAAGATGTTGTGAGTGCACCGTCTGTGAACAGTTTCAAGGCACACCTTGACAGAATGTGGGCTGATGAGATGTACTTAACTGATGAGATAAGCCCCTTCAGTGCTCCTCAATACAACATGCCATATACTACCTCCAGCGACAAATACGATTCAGAGTACCAAACAGAAAACCCCCAGATCGGCTTACAGGCATAACTGCCTAAGCGAAGCTGAAGAGGATGTATGTATGTATGTATGTAACATAAAATACGGCAATGCATTTCATTCAGACATTAATACGAACATACAGGAAAGTATACTCCTTTCAATTTTATTTGACAATATTTTATCAATAATTCTGATGAATTGCATCAAATTTGATCCGTGCTGACCTTCCTGGCAAAGCCAAGTCTCGCGATAATCTCATGGGATGTTACTGTTGTACTTTACCATGTGATGCATTAATCGGCAGAAAGGTAGGTCGATTTCCACGAATCAGCGGCTATCTTGCATACACTCCGTGGTAACCAGAGGCAATCATTGAATGTTTGCGGGAAACCCAAAATCGCAACAAAAAGAAAGCAATGATTTTTATCCGAAGATTCAACAACTTCTCTATTTATTAAGTAGCATGACAGATGCACGCCCTTGTGAGCAATGTGCAACATGAACTTTATCATTGAGCATTCGGGCGTTTTTGATATAAAAACGCATATAAAGGGAGGCAGACATAGTGAGCTAGTGACCAGTTTGCTTACTTTCTAACTTTTATCTTGTCCTGAACTCTCTTACTTGTTATTTGTAAATGCTGATATCAAATATCATTCAGGGTTATGCATAATATAATAATAATAAATATGTAATATATAATAATAATTGACATATTTTATATTATAACACCAGTACAATTTTGCCAAATAAACATGATTTTCTCAAATATGTTGTTGTCTTATTATGAATCCAGAATGCAGTAAAATTTGACAAAGATAACCTGTATGTCCATATATGTAATTTTCTTCACATCACTTATCCCTTAACATCCAGGGATGTTGTTGGGGCGCCTTCATGGCGAGACTTGGGTTGATTTGGCCTGGCGGCGCCCATCCCTCTCCAGGTCGTAGAAACACGCTGACGGCTTTGCAGCCTACTCTTTACAAAAGTCAGCACTGGTTCTTTTACATGCCTCTCACCATAGACAGTGAGAGACATGGCCTGCCTTTGATAACCTAGTTAGCTGCACTGGGGGGACAGTGACAACCCTGTGGGGACTTAAACCCCCAACTTTAGGATCAGCGATTCTGTGCCCTAACCACTAGACCACCACTGCCCTGTAATTTTGTGGAATCCTAATTTGAGTACTAATTTTGTCTATCACGAATGCTAATTTTCAGCTCAAAATACTAATTTTTGGTTTATAGACTACAAAATGGTACTTTCCTGGGTTGGCAGCCCTGTTAATAAACGGTGTAAAAGTAAAAATGTCGTTTAAAGCTGTTTTCTTTTAATGAAGATTAAAATAATTTTTTTATTTAATTTAGTTTTGGTCAGATTTGTAATACTTTTTTTTTTTAATTGAGTAACAGTTTCACAGAAAATAGCACATATCTTTATCTAATGATTTTGTTTGTTTTAGCTCCTGTGGGTACTTCTCAGTGCTACCATCATTGGTCTCCTGCTGCAGCGGCTGGCTGCGCGACTTGGTGTCGTTACAGGGATGCACTTAGCTGAAGTTTGCCATCGACAATATCCCATAGTGAGTTCACTTTATAACTCTATCACCGCTCTGTTACGCCGCTCTGTAATGCCACTTTGTAGCAATACACTTAAAGGTCATACTGTAACACCACTATGTAATGCCTCTCTATAATAGTGTGCTGCAACACAGCGTAGTTGCACCAACACCACATTATGACATGTCGTACACTGTCACTACGCACTATACAGTGGTATGAAAAAGTATCTGAACCTTTTGGAATTTCTCACATTTCTGCATAAAATCACCATCAAATGTGATCTGATCTTTGTCAAAATCACACAGATGAAAAAACAATGTCTGCTTTAACTAAAACCACCCAAACATTTATAGGTTTTCATATTTTAATGAGGATAGCATGCAAACAATGACAGAAGGGGGAGGAATAAGTAACTGAACCATCACATTTAATATTTTGTGCCCCCCCTGGCAACAATAACTTCAACCAGACACTTCCTGTAGCGGCAGATCAGTGTGGCACATCGATCAGGACTAATCTTGGCCCATTCTTCTTTACAAAACTGCTGTAGTTCAGTCAGATTCCTGGGATGTCTGGCATGAATCGGTGTCTTGAGGTCATGCCACAGCATCTCAATGGGGTTCAAGTCTGGACTTTGACTTGGCCACTCCAGAACGTGTATTTTGTTCTTCTGAAACCATTCTGAAGTTGATTTACTTCTGTGTTTTGGATCATTGTCTTGTTGCAGCATCCATCCTCTTTTTAGCTTCAGCTGTCTGACAGACGGCCTCAGGTTTTCCTGCAAAACATCCTGGTAAACTTTTGAATTCATTTTTCCATTAATGATTGCAAGTTGTCCAGGCCCCGAGGCAGCAAAACCGCCCCAAACCATGATGCACCCTCCACCATGCTTCACGGTGGGGATGAGGTATTGATGTTGGTGAGCTGTTCCATGTTTCCTCCACACACGACGTTGTGTGTTCCTCCCAAACAATTCAACTTTGGTTTCATCAATCCACAAAATATTTTGCCAAAACTTCTGTGGAGTGTCCAAGTGCCTTTTTGCGAACATTAAACGATTAACAATGTTTTTTTTAGACAGCAGTGGCTTCCTCCTTGGAGTCCTCCCATAAGCACCATTCTTGGCCATTGTTTTACATATAGTTGATGTGTGCACAGAGATATTGGACTGTGCCAGTGATTTCTGTAAGTCTTTAGCAGACACTCTAGGGTTTTTTTACCTCTCTGAGTATTCTGCGCTGAACTCTTGGCGTCATCTTTGGTGGACGGCCACTCCTTGGGAGAGAAGCAACAGTGCCAAACTATCTCCATTTGTAGACATCTTGTCTGACTGTCGATTGATGAACATCCAGACTTTTAGAGATGGTTTTGTATCCTTTCCCAGCTTTATACAAATCAACAATTCTTGATCGCAGGTCTTCAGACAGCTCTTTTGAGCGAGCCATGGTGCACATCAGACAATGCTTCTCATCAAGACAATTCTAACCAGGTGTGTGTTTTATAGTGGGCAGGGCAGCTTTAAGCCACTCATCAGTGATTGGGCACACACCTGACTTAAATTGTTTGGTAAAATTTGGTTTCAATTTCTCTTTAAGTCTCCTTAGGTAGAGGGTTCAGTTACTTATTCCTCCCCCTTCTGTCATTGTTTGCATGCTATCCTCATTAAAATATGAAAACCTATAAATGTTTGGGTGGTTTTAGTTAAAGCAGACACTGTTTTTTCATCTGTGTGATTTTGACAAAGATCAGATCACATTTGGTGATTTTATGCAGAAATGTGAAAAATTCCAAAAGGTTCAGATACTTTTTCATACCACTGTAACTATGACATTGTAAAGATATGCTGTAACACCACACAGTATCATAATGCTTGCCATGCCCTTATGCTATACTGTATCACTGCACTGTAACAATGTGCTCTCACACCACACACGGTCATTCCATGCCAAGTCAAGCTGGGTCCCCAGGTCACCATCTTACAAAACTTTGGGGGGAAAAAGTCATTTTTGTAGTACTGAGTAATGAACATGTGCACATTCTTAGGTCATTCTGTATAATATTTAGTGAGATATGACTGTCCACATTTTACTTTATTTTTTTATTTATTTATTTTTTGCAAGTTCAGGGCAGTCTATACAACATTTCATTGTTATAATAGGCCTTATATTCCTTGGACAAGTCCAATTAATCCTGAACTTTTGATTTCTACTTTGCTTGCTTGGTTATAAAGCTCTAAAGACTTTCTGAAAGCCAATTTTTTGAAATTGTGCACTTCTGAGCTCTGCTGCAGGATAATGATTCAAGAATAAGTGCTGAAATCTTTTGTTATCATGAATCCTAATTTCATTTTAACATGTCTGTACATTGAAAAAACATTGAATCCATAAAACCTTGGCAACAATAATCCTTAAAAATAATATGTATATTTTTTTATTTTCAAAAATGATCAATTTTCAATCTCACCAAAATACCACATGTTCGCAATTGATGACAGTTCACAAATTTTTACTACTATTCTTATGTACATGAAGAATATCTGTAGCAAGTTTCATGAGACTAATTCCATTTTTAAAATGATCATGAATGCCAGTTAGTCTTATGGCAAATCATATCCATGAATATGCAAGGCAAAAGCATATAAATCTCTCTGGGCCAAATTAAAGGTAAGAAAACCTGGGAAATTCACTGACACCCTTATAAAGATCAACCTTGGGTTATGCACATGGGCGGCCCGGTGGCGCAGTTAACATGTGCGCCTCACAGCAAGAAAATCCTGGGGTCTATTCTCGGGCCTGGGGCGTTTTCTGTGTGGAGTTTACATTTTCTCACTGTACTTGTGTGGGTTTCTTCTGGGTACTCCAATTTCCTCCCACAGTCCAAATACCATATTTCCCAGACTATAAGTCACACTTTTTTTTTTCCCATACTTTGTCTGAAAGTGTGACTTATTTTTTATACGGGGCATCACAGAACGTAATTGGGAAGCACTGCACAAGGTGTTCATGGAGCACGGAGGAATACACATGGAAGAATACAAGGCTAATCAGCCCTGAAAAGCCATTTCCTCAGCAGAGTTCACAAGTCGAAAATTTGCTCTTTGAATGGGACAGATTTTTGGTGGGATAGAAGCTTGTATCATGAAAAAATCGTTGTAAGGGACACTCGTAAGTCAAGATACCACTGTATTAACATGGACGAGGTCCCCCTCACGTTTGACATCCCCATACGCCGAAGTGTCTCAGAAAAAGGGCAAGAGCGTGAATACAGTAATAACTAGTCATGAGAAAATCACACTTCACAGTGGTACTGGCATGTTGTGGTGATAGCTCAAAATTGCCATCAATGGTCATTTTTAAACCATTCCAAAAATCCAATCCCTCACAGTTGTTGTGGCTGTGAATGAGAGAGGGTGGATGGATCAAGATATGATGAACTTTTGGCTTACAAAGTGCTACACTAAGCGTCCGGATGGCTTCTTTAGAACACGCAAAGCCCTGCTTATGATGGACATTATGCGAGCACACATCATGCCACAATTCAAAGATTAATTAAAGCTTTTCAACACCATCTCTGCCATCATCCCTGGAGGCTTAACCAAAGTACTCCGGCCACTTGACATCTCGGTGAACAGGTGCTTTAAGCAGTTTTACGTCAGCTCTGGGAGCAGTGGATCACGGATGGAGAGCACAGCTTCATGGATACGGGGAGGATGTGCCATACAACTTTTCCTGGAAATGATTGGATGGATCAACAAAGCATGAGCTTCAGTGACAACTGACAGCATACTGTGGGGATTCAGAAAGGCTGGAATAATAACATGGACTGATGCCGAGTCTAACGACAGCTGCACAGAAGAGGAAGCAGCAAGCCCTCTACTTCTAGAGTTGGCGGAGTTGTTCAGAAATGACACAGAGGATAAAGAGTTCAATGGATTTGGGGATTTTTAGTGAGATTGAGAGTTTGGTAAACTAGTTATGCTATGTTATTTAGGCTGTAGTTATCTTTATAATTGTTAATATGCTACGTTAACAGATGCCTATTTAGCCTATTCTCCATTTTATTATTACTTTTTCTTTCCTTTCTAGGTGAAATGTCTCTTCTTTTTCTCTGATTTTATAAAATAAATTTCTTCCCAAAACTGCACCTTACAGTCCGGTGCAACATATATATGATTTTTTTTTCTTCTTTATTGTGCATTTTATGGCTGGTGCGACTTATACTCCAAAACAACTTATAGACTGTAAAATATGGTACATGCACAGTAGGCTAACTGGCTGTTTAAAATCACCCCTAGGTGTAATTGTGAGTGTTAATGGTTCTGTGTGTGTATGTGTGTGTGTGTGTGTGTGTGTGTGTGTGTGTGTGTGTGTGTTGCAAGATGTGTCCGTTGTCGCTGCTATAATGCCACACTGAAATATCCTGCTGTAACACCCTATAATGAAAATCTGTAACACAAAGCTGTAACAACATCCTGTATCACACGGTTGTAACACATAGCTGTAATGCCACACGTTAACACCACAATCTAAGGAAAAACATTAACTTTGGAACATGTACCATTTGTAACACCACCCTATAACAAAAAAACTGTAACACAAAGCTGTAACTATGCTGACATCCCACAGTGACTTCACACTGTAACATGGAGCATACAAAAGAGTGTGGTGATGGTTATGGTGATTAGGATAATGGTGTCATCCTGTAACTGGGTTCCTCTTCAGGTTCCTCGGATCATTCTGTGGTTGATGGTTGAGCTGGCCATTATCGGCTCTGACATGCAGGAAGTGATCGGCTGTGCCATCGCCCTCCACCTGCTATCAGTGGGCAGGTAACATTGTTTGTTACTGTTGTTATTCAGTCATGGACAAGCATAAAACATTCTGTAGGAACACAAGCATGCAACCCTTTAAGCTCAAAGGAAGTGTATTTGAATCCCCATCTGTTGAGAAGAGAGAGCTCTATCTGGATAAAAAGAAAGAAAATTAATATTGGTGAGAGACATTTCAAAATGATTTTTGCTACATGTCCTTAAATTTCTCTGAAATAGTAAATTCTCTGAATTTGTCAAGACTTTACACCTCAACAGTGGACTGAACATTTTCCTCAGCTGTTAAATAGCTCTTTAATGATTGTAAAATAGATTTATAATCTTCCAAGTTAGACAACAATCCCGATGATTCACTATTTTACCGAATCAATATCAATGAAGATACAGTATTACACAGACTAAAAGCTTATCACTTATTAATAAGATGTTAAACATTAAGTCACTATGTCCTGATGGTATTTGTTCATAATTCTTGAAGGCCACAGCCTTGCAAAGTATCCAAGTAGAAATTAGATTTCCTTTCGGCTTTTTCCCTTTTTTAGGGGTTACCACAGCGAATGATTCGCACATTTCATTTGGCATAGGTTTTTACGTTGGATGCCCTTCCTGACACAACCCTTTAGCAAGAGACAGAAACATGCTGATGGCTTTGCAGCCTACTCTTTACAAAAGTCAGCAATGGTTCTTATATATGAACCTCTCGCCATAGACAGTGAGAGACATGGCCGGCCTTTGATAACCCAGTTAGCTGCAGTGGGGGGACAGTGACAACCTTATGGAGAGTGGGACTTGACCCCCAACCTTAGGATCAGCGATCCAGCGCCCTATACCACCAGGTCACAACTGCCCTCATAAAGTATCCAAGTACTAACTGTTATATTTAACAAGATCTTTCATGACTGACAGTGGATAAAAGTATAAGTTATTCCATACATTAAAATGAACTAATCATTCATTAATTTTCTGAACCGCTTAATCGTAATTAGGATCGCAGGGAGGCTGGTGCCCATCTCAGCCATCTCTGAACGAGGGCAACGTACACCCTGGACAGCTCACCAGGCCATTACAGGGCAGAAACACACTAATGACTGTGCAGTTACACTAAATGAAAGTCAGCAATTGTTTTTTTACCTGAACCTCCCACCACAGACAGTGAGAGACTCGGCTGGACTTTCATAACCCAGTTAGCTGCACTAGGAGGTGAACTTAACAGTGCTATAAATACCTATAGAGGAATTTGCTAAATTAATTTCATGTGTTAATTTTCCATTCTATACCTAACACTAGACTGTGGAACTGGATTGAAGATAGTCATATTATACATGACACTCAGTTTGGATTTCAACTTGAATACTCAATGACAGATTACATTTTCTCTCTATACTATTATTCAGAAACATTCCAGGAAAAAGATGGGAAGATTATAGCCTTTCGTTTATTCATTGGGTGGGAGGGTGAGGGGGGGAGAGGGTCACAAGCCAGTGTTCATCCTCACGCCAGTCCCAAGCACGGATAAATGCAGAGGGTTGTGTCAGGAACGGCATCCAATGTAAAACATAGGCCAAAATGTGATATGCAAATCATAAAAACGAATATCATACCGGATCGGTCGAGGCCGGGATTAACAACGACCACCATCAGTGCTGTTAACCAAAAGGGTGCTTTTTGAAACGGCTAATGTTGGTCGAAGAAGGAGATGCGTATCCATAGGCAGAGAGAAAAGAGGAAAAGCATGAGTTTAGGACTGAGAGTAGGGACTTTGAATGTTGGAACTATATGGAACTATACTGGCTGACCTGATGCAGAGGAGGAAGGTGGACATACTGTCATACTGTGTGTTCAGGAGACCAGGTGGAACGGTAGCAAGGCTAGAAGCTTAGGAGCAGGGTTTAAGCTGTTTTTTCATGGTGTGGATGGGAAGACAAATGGAGTAGGAGTCATCTTGAAGGAGAGGTTGGTCAGGAATGTTCTAGAAGGGAAAAGAGTGTGAGACAGAGTGATGAGTCTCAAGTTAGAAATTGAAGGTGTGATGTTCAATGTTGTTTAGTGCTTATGCCCCACAGGCAGGATGTGAGCTCGAAGAGAAGGAGATATTCTGGAGTGAATTAGATGAAGTAACGCAGAATACCCCCAGAGGTGAAAGAGTGGTCATTGGGGCAAACTTCAATGGACATGTTGGTGCAGGCAACAGAGGGGACGAGGAAGCGATGGGCAGGTTTGGTATCCAGGACAGGAACACAGAAGGACAGATGTTGATAGATTTTGCAAAAAGGATGGAAATGGCTGTGGTGAATACTTTATTCCAGAAGAGAGAAGAGCATAGGGTGACTTATAAAAGTGGAGGTAGGAGCACACAGGTAGACTACATCTTGTGTAGGCGATGTAATTTGAAGGAAGTCAGTGACTGCAAAGTAGTAGTGGGTGAAAGTGTTGCCAAACAGCATAGGATGATGGTGTGCATGATGATGCTGATGGTAAGAAAGGTGAAGGCGGCAAAGGCAGAGCAGAAGACAAAGTGGTGGAAGCTGAAAAAGGAAGAGTGTCGTGTTGTCTTCAAAGAGGAGTTGAAACAGGTTTTGGGTGGTCAGGAAGTGCTTCCAGATGACTAGACAACCACAGCAAATGTGATCAGGGAGACAGGTAGGAGAGTACTTGGCCTCTCCTCTGGAAGGACATTAGATAAGGAGACTTGGTGGTGGAATGAGGAAGTGCAGGAGTGTGTACAAAAGAAGAGGTTAGCTAAGAAGAAATGGGACATAGAGAGGACCAAAGAGAGTAAACAGGAGTACAGGGAGACACAGCGTAAGGCAAAGGTAGGCGGTGTCAAAGGCCAAACAGAGGGCGTATGATGACTTGTATGCTAGGATGGACAGTAAGGGGGGAGAAAATGATTTATACAGCTTGGCACAGCAGAGAAATAGAGATGGGAAGGACGTGCAGCAAGTTATAGTGATTAAGGTCAGAGTGGGAAACGTGTTGACTGATGACACAAGTGTGCTGGGAAGATGGAAAGAGTACTTTGAAGAGCTGATGAATGAGGAAAATGAGGGAGAAAAAAAAGAGTAGAAGAGGTGACCGTTGAGGACCAGGAAGTAGCAAAGATCAGTAAGGGTGAAGTGAGGAGGGCATTGAAGAGGATGAAGAGTGGAAAGGCAGTTGGTCCTGATCACATACCGGTGGAGGTATAGAAGTGTCTAGGAGAGGTAGCAGTAGATTTTCTGACAAGAATATTCAACAAGCTCTTAGAAAGTGAGTAGATGCCAGAGGAATGGAGGAGAAGTGTGCTTGTGCCCATTTTTAAGAACAAGGGAGACGTGCAGAGTTGTAGCAACGGCAGAGGGATAAAGTTGATGAGCCATACAATGAAGTTATGGGAAAGAACAGTGGAACCGAGACTAAGGGCAGAGGTCAGCAAGAGTTCGAGGTGGAGATGGGACTGCATCAAGGGTCAGTTCTGAGCCCCTTCTTGTTTGCTATGGTGATGGACAGGCTGACAGACGAGGTTAGACAAGAATCCAAGAATCCAAGTAGTGAGAACAGAGAACAAGTGCAGGAAAATCTAGAGAGGTGGCGGTATGCCTTGGAAAGGAGTGGAATGAAGATTAGCCTTAGTAAAACAGAATACATGTGTGTGAACGACAAGGACCCAAGAGGAACGGTGAGGTTACAGGGAGCAGAGATAAGGAAGATGGAGGATTTTAAGTGCTTAGGCTCAACAATCCAGAGCAATGGAGAGTGTGGAAAAGAGGTGAAGAACCGTGTGCAGGCAGGTTGGAATGGTTGGAGAAAAGTATCCGGTGTGATGTGCGATAGGAAGGTATTGGCAAGAATGAAAGGAAAAGTGTACAAGACGGTGATGAGGCCTGCGATGTTGTATGTTTTAGAAAGAGTGGCCCTGGGGAAAAGACAGGAGGCAGAGCTGGAGGTAGCAGAGATGAAAATGTTGAGGTTCTCTTTTGGAGTAACAAGGATGGATAAGATCAGGAATGAGTACATCAGAGGGACAGCACATGTTAGAGGTTTTGGAGACAAATTCAGAGAGGCTAGATTGAGATGGTTTGGACATGTACAGAGGAGGGATAGTGAATATATTGGTAGTAGGATGCTGAGGTTGGAACTGCCAGGCACAAGAATACCAAAAGGAATACCAAGGAGGAGATTTATTGATGTGGTGAAGGAGGACATGAAGGTAGTTGGTGCAAGATAAGAAGGTGCAGAAGATAGGGTGAGATGGAGGCAGATGATTCACTGTAGCGACTCCTGAAGGGAACAGCCAAAAGGAAAAGATGATGAGTTTATTCATTGACTTTTGATAGTGTAGAAAGTGGAAGCCTTTTATAGTGTTAATCATTCTGCGTTGTTAACAAGTTTAAAGCAAATAGATATTTGTGGCAAATTTAATGTATGTGTAGTGAGAACAGGGCATGGGTTTGTCATCTGACTTTCATTGTAACATTGGCAACCACCAGTGAGTTTTTGAGTGCTTAGGGTTTTTGTGTGTGTGTGTGTGGGGGGGGGGGGGGGGGGGTATTTCCTCATATTTATCAGCTGGTAAATAATTTTCATCAGCTTGGTGGTTGTGTTGTTTTTTTCACAGATTTTGATCAATTGTTTGTTTTGGTATTTGCTGCTGATATCGCCTTCATAATCAACTGTGTTCTACAGTTACAGTATGGGATTACAGCACTTGAAACATTTTGTGATTCAATGGGTATGAAAGTTAATATCAACAAAACTAAAGTACAGTCGGCCCCCAATTTACGAAATTAATCTGTTCCAGAGCCAGTTTCGTATTGCGGGGATTTCGTAAGTAGGGGTCGCATCTTACACGTTAAACGCCTAATTCGTTCCAAGTCTCCAGTCCTTGGACTGGATAAACCCCATAAACCCTTTAAAAATGATAAAAGTACACCAATTTTGTCTGAAATATGTGTTAAAACTAAAAGAAAATTATTTATTAAACCATTTTATTAACATATTTATTAATTAAACCATTATTAAACATTTTTATTAACACACACACACACACACACACACACACACTCTCTCTCTCTCTCTCTCTCTCTCTCTCTCTCTCTCTCCCTCCCTCTATCTCCTTCTCTCTCGCGCGCGCTGCGGGCCACGCCCAGTTAAAAGCGCATTCCCTGCTTGACAAACTCAACTTTAATTTGATTCCTTAAGGGCTCGATCGGATGCCAGATGAGCTCAAATGCACCCACATTTATTAAACATTTACTGAATTGAACAACTTAAAAAAACTAAAAACTGAAGTGTTATTCCCCCCTTCTCTCTCTCTCTCGCTCTCTCTCTGTCCTGCGGGGGCCACGCCCAGAAGACATGAATTCAAAGCACATTCCCTGCTTGACCATTTACTGAATTAAAACAACTTAAAAATCTAAACTAAAACCTGAAGCATTAATCCTTCTCTCTCTCTCTCTCTCTCTCTCTCTCTCTCTCTCTCTCGTGTGCGTACTGCAGGCCACGCCCACAAGACGTGAATTCAAAGCGCATTCCCTGCTTGACCATTTACTGAATTAAAACAACTTAAAAAACTAAACTAAGAACTAAAGAGTGAAGCTTCCTTTTGCCTCTATGTGGGAGGCCAGCGGGCGGGATGTTGAGAGACAGCCAATGAGAGGGCAACTTGCGCGTCGTGTGAAATTTTGATTGGCGCGTTTGAATTTTGAATTTCTTTTCATAAGAGGGGGTTGTTTCATATTTCGGGGACGGAAACTCAAGAAAATGTTTTTCGTAATCCGGGGATTTCGTACAAAGGGGTCTTCGTAAATTGGGGGCCGACTGTAAATATATTTAGAAGCAGTGATCCTTTCAGGCATTATGAGAACTGGTATCTGTAAGGTGAAAAGCCTGAAGCAGTTTCATATTACAGGTATTTAGCTATAATGTTTATACCAGAGTAAGTTTGGAGTCCTGTTCACTTTCACACGCAGACAAAGCAATTATGGCCAGATTACAGATTGTTGTCATGTGCTGATTTCTTTGAAGTTTTTGATTCTAGGGTTACTCCAATTTTATGTTCTGGTTCAGAGGAGTGGGGTACTCGTGTCAGTAAAATAAGTAAAGCTTATAAGTAGTTTTTGAATGTGGGTAAAAGTTACAGCCATAAAATGTTGAGAGTGAAGGCTACCATTGCGCTCTTTCAAGCAAATATTCTCTGATCATCTGTTCCAAGGTTCCATTAATGTCTGAACTCAAACTACTCAATGTTTAAATGTGCTTTGCTCAAGGGCACTTCAGCCATAACATTGGAGGAAGGGATGGTGCAGTTCACCCCCCACCATCTATTTCTCCTGCTGGTTCAGGAATCGAACCGACGACCTTCGACGACCTTCCTGTCCCAAAGCTGATTTTCTAACCACAAGCCTACACTGCCCCTGTATTAGTAATATATTCTTACTTAAGAATGTTTATCAAAGTTGAAATCAATGTCTGAAATTGGGAGGTAGCAGAAGTACCTTGTAGTAAAAGAAGAATCTTCATACTGAAAACAATTGGGTTATAACCTCACTGAGGATGAAGAACATGAACATGAATCATATGCAATGATGACATTGTTACCCAGAGAAACAAACACTTAACTTATCCAAGTATCCATACATATACAGATGCTGCATTTCTCTTCATGATGATCTCTGATAAGTATGTTATTAGTTATTTACAGTTTCTACCCACATGTATACAACAATCAAATGTCTGTGATTGATAGATAGATAGACAGACAGACACTTTATTTATCCCAGACTGTGTATGAAACCAATATGTTAGATTTCACTCATTGCTGGAGCATGTATGTATTTGAGGTTGAAGGTTTTATTCCTAAATGTTTGTTTGTTACTTAGTCTTGAATTAATTGAATTGAGAGATTGATTCCTCTCAGGATCCCTCTGTGGGCCGGAGTACTCATCACCATAGTCGATACGTTTGTTTTCCTGTTTCTGGATAAATATGGTGAGTTCCGTAACCTTCTTTTTATTAATTGGACCATTACAATACTGTGAAGATTTATTTTAGCATATTATTTTTTTTGAAGGTTTGCGTAAATTGGAGGCTTTCTTTGGTTTCCTCATTACTATTATGGCAGTTACCTTTGGCTATGAGGTAAAATAAAATAATCCAGAATAATATCAATAAATTTATGTATGTCATCTGCTTCATTAATAGTAAAATTCAATATTTAATGGTAATAATTAAATACTGTTGTGTTATGTAAACAGTATTTTATTTAGAAATGCTGTTTCCCCTAACTCGAATGAACCGGCTAAATCGTGCTGACCCAAAAGTTTTTATGTCATATGGAAAAATAATTTAAAAAATAAATCTACCAAACTCTCAGTTTTGTAAATGGTTTAGATTTCTTTATGCGTTTGCCAGCTGGTTATTTTGTTTGTGATGTTGACCTACAAACAGCCCAGTGCTTTGTATTTATTAGAGATTTGCCGAATCGACCAATGAGAATATGGCTGGTTGCAACACTATATTCTTTCTGGCCAGTCACTTGCACTCCAGAGGTGCTTGGTTTGTGTTGTGGAATCGTGTGTGAAATCGTGTATGTTCTGTGTTAAAACTGTGTGGTTGGTTCTTGTTGCAGATTTGGCACTAAACCAGTGCAGGCTCTGAAGGCTTTGAAAACCTTTCAGATGGTCACAAAGAAATCTCTTTTCACCTAAAACTGGAGTCATGCTGATATTTATTCATAAAATCGTAGCACTCCAGGCACAGGTGATTAATGATTACAGCCGGCCCTCAGGAAGTACAGACTGATCTGCACAACACAGTGTAGGGAAAGGTGAGACAAGGTCTGCACTGACAAGATTCTACAAGAGCTCGCAGAGCAGAAGAAGGTATCAGACGATTTGGGTAATTTTAAAAAGATACTATCGTGATTGTGCTCCATAGCATGTGGTGCTTATTTAAGAGGATTTGACTTGAATGATGTTTCTTTGTATATAAATCTTTACTTCAGAGTTCGACTAAGAGCCACTTATTGTTGACATTTATAAATAAAAAATAATTGTATTTTTGGAAACTTGCTACTTCCCCTGCCTTCACGTTCCCCACAATTACAAACATTTCGACAGCGGTTTAATTTTTTTTTTTTTTTTCGTAACCAAATGTCCATGTGCAGTGCATGCGTCCATTCTCTTATAGATGCTTTTCGCTGTTTGGTAACCCTCGCTTGTCCCTGGCAACTAGATCCGTCACTTCAGTGGGAATGTAATTAAACAGTGCAGGGTGCCTTTTATTGCCCTATTGCTCTATGGCTTCATAAAATCCTTGCTGGAACACTGTTCATGCTGTTTGAGGTAAGATGTATATACTCGTGAGAAGAAAAAAAAAAATAAGACACCGACCCCCTTCTTTTTTTTTTTTTTTTTTTTTTTAAATCAGTTAGGGGAAACAGCACTTTTATAGGCCTTAGAAATTTACATTTTAATAGTTTAATTCTGTACTGTCAGGATGTGTATATTTAATAATGTTTTTGCGTATGTAGTTGTTATAATGTTGAGATGATTGTTTCCTGCAGTATGTGCGTGTGGCTCCGAATCAGGGTGCGGTGTTGAAGGGGATGTTTGTTCCATACTGTCAGGGCTGCGGTCCTGCACAGTTGGAGCAGGCGGTGGGGATTGTTGGAGCTGTTATAATGCCTCATAACATTTACCTGCATTCTGCACTGGTGAAGGTAACTGTGTGTGGATGTGCGTGTGGATGTGGTGTGTGTGTGTGTGTGTGTGTGTGTGTGTGTGTGTGTGTGTGTGTGGTGTTTTTTTTTGTTTTTTTTTTAACAGGAGCGGGTTTAATGAGAGAAGAAAAATTGACCCATGTCCCAATGTGTTCTTGTTCTGTTTCATAGTCACGGGAAGTGGATCGAACAAACAAGAAGGAGGTGAAGGAAGCAAATAAATATTTCTTTATCGAGTCATGCATCGCGCTGTTCGTCTCCTTCCTCATCAATGTGTTTGTGGTGGCCGTGTTCGCTCAGGCCTTCTACAATAAAACCAACAGAGAAGTAGTGAGAAACATACTAATGTCAACACCTGTGTGTGTGTGTGTGTGTGTGTGTGTGTGTGTGTGTGTGTGTGTGTGTGAGCGAGAGAGAGAGAGAGAGAGAGAGAGAGAGGGAGGGAATGAGAATTTTATTAACACCTATTTTTACATGTGGAGGTACGTGATTTCATACCTGTAGTAAACTTGTGTGTGTGTGTGTGCGTGTGCGTGTGTGCGTGTGCACAGAATCAGCAGTGTAATCAGACTGGAATTGTACACCCAAACCTGTTCCCACTAGATAACAACACACTTGAAGTCGACATCTATAAAGGGGTACAACGCACACTCATTCTCTCTTTTTTTCTCTCTCACACACAAACTGATAGACACATGCAGCATGATAAGGAGTTTGTGTGTGTGTGTGTGTGTGTGTGTGTGCACGTATGTGTGTGCGCGCGTGTGTGTGTGTGTGTGTGTGTGTGTGTGTGTGTGTGTGTGTCTTGCCTGTATCTTTGTCAGGGTGTGGTTCTGGGGTGTTTTTTTGGCCCTGCAGCATTGTATATCTGGGCAGTTGGGATCCTGGCAGCAGGTCAAAGCTCCACCATGACGGGGACTTACTCCGGCCAGTTTGTCATGGAGGTGAGCTACATACACACTGTACATTACATACACACACTGTACAGTACATATATCAACTATACACTACATATACACACTATACACTACCTCTACACAGTACACATTACATACACTACGGCGACTACGCAGACACACTATGCACTACATATGCATACTAC
Organism: Plotosus lineatus; assembly: GCA_024760905.1. Taxonomy (NCBI): domain Eukaryota; kingdom Metazoa; phylum Chordata; class Actinopteri; order Siluriformes; family Plotosidae; genus Plotosus; species Plotosus lineatus. The sequence continues at coordinate 172,902 of CM045732.1, forward strand.
ATGTAAGATGATTTGGAGACAAAGTCAGAGAGGCTTGATTGAGATGGTTTGGACATGTACAAAGGAGGGATAGTGAATATATTTGTTGTAGGATGCCGAAATTGGAACTACCAGGCAGAAGGCCTAGAGAAAGACCAAACAGGAGATTTATGGATGTGGTGAAGGAGGACATGAAGGTAGTTGGTGTAAGAGAAGAAGATGCAGAGGATAGGGTGAGATTGAGGCAGATGATTCACTGTGGCGACCCCCATATGCATACTGTAAACTGCATACACGCAGTATACATTAAATACACATGATACACTAATGTATGCATACACACACAGGGATCCCTCACTTTCCACGGTTAATTGGAACCGAGACCCCCCTCGACCACCGAATTCCGCAAAGTAAGATCAACCCCCTCTGAGTGATGTATATGTGTATATAATATCAATAAATACATATTCAACGCTATAAATGCTTATAATAACAATTAAACATTCAAAAATAATGCATAAGATGTAAATAAAATATAAATACACATCCATACAGATGCGCGCGCACACAGATGCACGTGCACACACTTACATGAAAATGTAAGTAGTTTTGATTGGGGGGTTTGGGTTATTTTTTGTATAATTGGCCTTGTTTTGTGGCATTTTCCTTAATTTCCTTATTTTTTAATTCAATGAATATTTAAAAAAAAAACCTGATGCACTGAAGTCACATGAATTGAAGCACGCAGTAGCAAGGGATCCTTGTGAGTATGTGTGTGTGTGTGTGTGTGTGTATTTATATTATATTATATACTGTATTCATTCATTCATTCATTTATTAATGACCACACAACCAAGTTGGTGGAATTTGCTATCGGTACAGCACTCAGCTATGACAAAAGTTACAAAGGACATTAACAACACATCATACAACAAAGACAGCACACATGAAAACAAATGATTACAAACATTTCCATAACAACTACAGTAATAATAGACAACAAAAAGACAGACAAGGCTGTAATGTACATTCAGTGCAAAGAGTTCAGAGTCCTTATGACTGTAGGGAAAAAACTGTTCTTGAAACGGGATGTTCTGGTGGGTAGAGATCGATATCGCCTCCTAGAGGGCAGCGGTTGAAACAAATGATGGGCAGGGTGAGAGAGATCAGAGGTGATTTTTTTTTTGTGCTCTTAAGATTGAGCGTTTATGATAAATTGATTGGACTGATGGAAGGGGGGAGCCAATGATCCTGGATCATTATTGACAATGCGCTGTAGTTTTTTCTGTGAGTTGCTGTCTAGGCTGCCATACCAAACTGTTATGGATGAAGTGAGAGTGCTCTCAATGATGGCGGAGTAGAAACGGAGGAGGAGATTTGTTTTCACTCTGAATTTCTTGAGCTGTCTCAGGAAAAACAGTCTTTGGTGGACTTTTTTGTGAATGTAGTCTGTGTTAGTGTTCCATTTTAGTGTATTGTTTATGTGAGTGCCGAGAAATTTGAAATAGTCAGTTATGGCTATGGGTTCATTGGAGATGTGAATGGGAGTTTTGAGTGAGGCTATGTGCCTGAAGTCAATTATTAGTTCTTGTGTTTTGGATGGGTTGAGCTGCAGATTGTTTTCTTGGCACCAGGAGACAGCTTGGGCTACTTGTTGGCGGTACTGGTGTTCATTATCCATAGTTATGAGTCCAATGATAGTAGTGTCGTCTGCATACTTAAAAATGGAAACTGAACTGTGATGGGATGTTATATGGTTTGTGTACAGAGAAAAAAGCCATGGTGAGAGGACGCAACCCTCGGGGACACCTGTGCTGAGGGTCAGAGGTCGAGATGAGAGGTTACCCATCTTAACCCTTTGTTGCCTTTTCCATAGGAAGCTCCATAACCAATGGCGTAGACAGGGGTCAATGTTCATGTTCGTCAGTTTATTGAAGAGGTTGACCAGGTTTATTGTGTTAAAAGCAGAACTGAAATAAATGAAAAGGATACGGGCATAGCTGTTAGGAGACTCAAGGTGCTGTAAGATGTGGTAGAGGGCCAGGTTGACGGCATCCTCAACAGACCTGTTGGCACGGTAAGAAAATTGATGAGGGTTGAGCAGGGGGGTAGTGGATGCCTTCAGATGATTGAGGATGATGCGTTCAAACGACTTCATGACCACGGATGTTAGGGCGATTGGTCTGTAGTCGTTGAGACATGAGATCTTTGATGATTTTGGGACCGGGATTATGGATGAAACCTTGAAACACAGTGGAACTGTACAGTGGCGGAGGGACGTATTAAAGATGGAGGTGAATATTGGGGCCAGTTGAGCTGTGCAGTACTTAAGAACAGCAGGGGTGATCCCGTCTGGGCCAGCTGCTTTCCTCTTGTTATTTTTCTTATAGATGTTCCTGACCTCTTCCTCCTGGATGTGAAATGAGGGGTGTGGGAGGGGGTGAGGGAGGGGATAGGAGGGGACTGGGGACTGTTCAAACCTCCCATAGAACTCATTGAGTTTGTTTGGAAGGTCCATATCAATGTCAGATGGAATGGAGGGTTTTTTTTTTTGTAATCAGTCATGTCCTTTAGTTTTTTCCATACATATCGGGTATTGTTTGATGTGATCTGATGTTCCAGCTTTATTGCATAGTTTGATTTAGCTTTCCTGATTGCAGACCTCAATTGATATTTGGCAGTGGTGTATGACTCCTTGTCTCCGCTGAGGAAAGCAGAGTTCTTTTTCTTGCGTATGAGTAAGATATCTTTTGTAAACCAAGGTTTGTTATTACTGTACGCCTCCACAGTTTTTGTTTGGATACACAGATCCACGCAGAAGTTGATGTATGACGTCACCACGTCCGTGAGCACGTCGAGGCAGTTCTCACCTGCACTGAATACATCCCAATCAGTGCATTCAAAACAGCCTCTCAAAGTCTCAACGGCTGCCCTGGACCAGGACTTAACTGTCTTGGATGTGGAGTTTGTGGATTTAAGTTTTTGTTTGTATTTCGGGATGAGGAGCAGCATGGCGTGGTCGACGTAATAAGCGACCTGCTCCAATAAGGCCCCCCCCATATTTTTGATCTTACAGCTAATAACTGCCCATGTGTACTGGGAGCAAAATCGTTGATCAAACTTACCAGTTTTATTCGATCAGACTCTGTAACCATAAAATGAGGTGTTCACTGCCTGTAAAAGGGAGTTTACACGGTATTTCAAGACCCCCTGCCACTGGGAAACGTTTACAATGTTCATCAGTAACAACACATTTGATTGTTCTGCCGTGCTTTAAAAAACAGGAAAATATTTTGCTGTGTTCTCTTGGTTAATGTCAAACAAGCGGTGAACCATTAGAAACTGCTACAGCAAAACTATGGGATGCTCTGAATAAATGGAGTGATAAGCCAAATATGGATCTATCAGAAAGTGATGACGAGTATTTTTCACTTGATTCTCCTGCTCACTAACTTCATAAATTTAAATACGTTCCTGGCTATGTGCTTTTGTTCATGTCCGTGTTGATTGGTTCAACCTGCCATGTGCTAAAGTTGACATTCGTGTTGATTGGCTCATTTTACTGAGGAAAATGTTTAAAGGAAATGTTCAAAGGAACAGCACTGGGAGGGAAAAGTAAGGGAAGGAAAAGTCTTTATTATTTTTTTCTTAATTTATGCTGTTTTCTGTTTATTTTCAGCTTTCATGTAAGTAGTTTGGTTGATTCCACAAAATGAATAACACGAATACTTGTAAAACTCTTTTATTTTTCTGTTATTATTCATGTATTCCGCCTCAATGGTAATAAGCACTTACTTACAGTTCCACTCCACTGGTAATCATTTTAATAGTGCCCACCCACTTCAATTTTTTAAGTGCCCTGTGTGCTTATGACGTTGATTACGATATATATATATATATATATATATATATATATATATATATATATAGTCAGCCCCCTACTTATGAAATTAAGCCAGTCCAGAGCCTTTTTTGTAACGCAGGAGTTTCATAAGTAGGGGGTGCATTTTACATGTAAAACACCTGATTCATTCCAAGGCTCCCAAGACTACCCCATAAACCCTTTAAAAATGATAAAAGTACACCAATTTTGTATGAAATATGTGTGAAAAGTAAAAGAAAATTATTTATTCAACCATTTAAACATTTTATTAACATATTTATTAATTTATGCAGCTGTGGGAAGGGGGGGGGGGGGGCATAAACAAGTGCCCGCCCTCACACCGGTCCCAAGCCTGGATAAATGCAGAGGGTTGCGACAGGAAAGGCATCCGGCGTAACACTTTTGCCAGAATACAAAATGCAAACCGTAAAGACAAATTTCATACCGGATCGGTCCAGGCCTGGGTTAACACCAATCGCCATCAATGCTGTTAACCAACAGGGTGCTGGTGGAAATTGGACTACTGTTGGTCTAAGAAGGAGAGGTCGAAGAAGGATAGGCGGAAGTCATGTCCATAGGCAGAGAGAGAAGAGGAAAAGCCTGGGTTTAGGACTGAGAATAAGGCCTTTGAATGCTGAAACTATAACAGGAAAAGGTAGAGAGCTGGCTGACATGATGCAGAGGAGGAAGGTGGAGGTAGCAGAGATGAAAATGTTGAGGTTCTCTTTGGGAGTAACAAGGATGGATAGGATTAGGAATGAGCACATCAGAGGCACAGCACATGTAAGACGTTTTGGAGACAAAGTCAGAGAGGCTAGATTGAGATGGTTTGGACATGTACAGAGGAGGGATAGGGAGTATATTGGTAATAGGATGCTGAGGCTGGAACTACCAGGCAAAAGGCCTAGAGGAAGACCAAAGAGACGATTCATGGATGTGGTGAAGGAGGACATGAAGGTTGTTGGGGTAAGAGAAGAAGATGCAAAGGATAGGGTGAGATGGATTCAGATGATTCACTGTGGCGACCCCCATATGCATACTGTAAACTGCATACACGCAGTATACATTAAATACACATGATACACTAATATATGCATACACACACAGGGAAAAGAAAAAGATCAACATCTGTCCTTCTGCGTTCCTGTCCTGGATACCAAACCTACCCATCACTTCCTCGTCCCCTCTGTTTCCTGCACCAACATGTCCATTGAAGTCTGCCCCAATGACCACTCTTTCACCTCTGGGGGTACTCTGCATCACTTCATCTAACTCCCTCCAGAATCTCTCCTTCTCTTCTCACTCACATCCTGTCTGTGGGGCATAAGCACTAACAACATTGACCATCACACCTTCAATTTCTAACTTGAGACTCATCACTCTGTCTGACACTCTTTTCACTTCTAGAACATTCCTGACAAACTCCTCCTTCAAGATGACTCTGACTCCATTTCTCTTCCCATCCACACCATGATAAAACAGCTTAAACCCTGCTCCTATGCTTCTAGCCTTGTTACCTTTCCACCTGGTCTCCTGAACACACAGTATGTCCACCTTCCTCCTCTGCATCATGTCAGCCAGCTCTCTACCTTTTCCTGTCATAGTTCCAACGTTCAAAGTCCCTACTTTCAGTCCTAGACTCATGCCTTTCCTCTTCTCTCTCTGGCAATGGACACGCCTCCCGCCTCTCCTTCGACGTCTTCGACCAACAGTAGTCCAATTTCCATCAGCACCCTGTTGGTTGACGGCACTGATGGTGGTCGTTGTTTACCCGGGCCTCGACCGATCCGGTATGTCATTCTTTCTTGTGATTCGCATAGTTTATTTGGCATTTGTTTTACACCGGATGCCCTTCCTGACGCAACCCTCTGCATTTATCCAGGCTTGGGACCGGCGTGAGGGAGAGACACTGGTTTGTAACCCACCCCCCCCCCCCCACGGCTGCATTAAGGACAGATGTTGATAGATTTTGCAAAAAGGATGGAAATGGCTGTGGTGAATGCTTTCTTCCAGAAGAGAGAGGAGCATAGGGTGACTTATAAAAGTGGAGGTAGGAGCACACAGGTAGACTACATCTTGTGTAGGCGACGTAATTTAAAGGAAGTCAGTGACTGCAAAGTAGTCGTGGGTGAGAGTGTTGCTAAACAGCATAGGATGGTGGTGTGCATGATGATGCTGATGGTGAGGAAGGTGAAGGAGGCAAAGGCGGAGCAGAAGACAGTGGTGGAAGCTGAAAAAGGAAGAGTGTTGTGTTGTCTTCAAAGAAGAGTTGAAACAGGTTTTGGGTGGTCAGGAAGTGTTTCCAGATGACTGGACAACTACAGCTAATGTGATCAGGGAGACAGGTAGGAGAGTACTTGGCGTGTCCTCTGGAAGGACAGTAGATAAGGAGACTTGGTGGTGGAATGAGGAAGTGCAAGAGTATGTACAAAAGAAGAGGTTAGCGAAGAAGAAATGGGACATTGAGAGGATCGAAGAGAGTAAACAGGAGTACTGGAACTTGAAGTGTCTAGGTGAGGTAGCAGTAGATTTTCTGACAGGAACATTCAACAAGGTCTTAGAGAGTGAGAGGATGCCGGAGGCATGGAGGAGAAGTGTGCTTGTGCCCATTTTTAAGAACAAGAGAGATGTGAGGTGTGCTATCGGTGCGACAGAAGAGTTCAAGGTGGAGGTGGGACTGCATCAAGGGTCAGCTCTGAGCCCCTTCTTGTTTGCTATGGTGATGGACAGGCTGACAGACAAGGTGAGACAAGAATCTCCATGGACTATGATGTTTGCAGATGACATTGTGATCTGTAGTGAGAGCAGAGAACAAGTGCAGAAAAAGAGAGGTGGGGGTATGCCCCTGGAAAGGAGAGGAATGAAGGTTAGCCTCAGTAAAACAGAATACATGTGTGTGAACGACAAGGACCCAAGAGGAATGGTGAGGTTACAGGGAGCAGAGATAAAGAAGGTGGAGGATTTTAAGTACTTAGGCTCAACAATCCAGAGCAATGGAGAGTGAGGAAAAGAGGTGAAGAAGCGTGTGCAGGCAGGTTGGAATGGTTGGAGAAAAGTGTCTGGTGTGATAGGAAGATATGGGCAAGAATGAAAGGAAAAGTGTACAAGACGGTGATTAGGCCAGCGCTGTTGTTTGGTTTAGAAGCAATGGCCCTGGGGAAAAGACAGGAGGCAGAGCTGGAGGTAGCAGAGATGAAAATGTTGAGGTTCTCTTTTGGAGTAACAAGGATGGATAGAATCAGGAATGAGTACATCAGAGGGACAGCACATGTAAGAGGTTTTGGAGACAAAGTCAGAGAGGCTAGATTGAGATGGTTTCGACATGTACAGAGGCGGGATAGTGAGTATATTGGTAGTAGGATGCTGAGGTTGGAACTACCAGGCAGAAGGCCTAGAGGAAGACCAAAGAGAAGATTTATGGATATGGTGAAGGAAGACATGAAGATAGTTGGTGTAAGAGAAGATGTAGAGGATCGGGTGACATGGAGGCGGATGGTTTTCTGTGGCAACCCCCGAAGGGAAAAGCTGAAAGGAAAATAAAAAGAAGATTAACATATTTATTAATTAAACCATTATTAAACATTTTTATTAATACACACACACACACACACACACACACAGCTGTCTATCTCTCTCTCTCTCTCTCGCTCTCTCACACACAGACACACAATACAGTATGCATTAAATGTGTATTGTATCCACATTAAATGTTTATTCTGGCGCTGCGGGCCACACCCACAGCAGGATTTCAAAGCGCATTCCCTGCTTGGCAGATCGGAATCAACATTAACTTGATTCCTTGAGGAATCGGAGATTCAGATGCACCACATTTATTCAACATTTACTGAATTAAACAACTTAAAAAAACTAAACTAAAGCGTTAAGCCTACCTTCATCTACCATCTTCATCTCTCTCTCTCTCTCTCTCTCTCTCTCTCTCTCTCTCACACACACACACACATTCTCACACACTCACACACTCACATGCGCGTACACACACTCTCTCTCTCTCTCTCTCTCTCTCTCTCTCTCATACACACAACGCACAGCTGACGGAACAATTCTATTTAACTGTTTAAATGGACGGGATGTTTTATTTAAAGCGGAATTACAGTACCTGTTTGAAAGATCAGAGGTCCTCATTCAATAACTTGCTTCCTTGCAAGATCGGAGGTCTTGTCCCACGGAGCATTCTTAATATCGTGCCGACTGTCACTCCGTCACTGTATTTTCGCTTTAAGGTCTCCTACTGGTTCATTATCGTCCTGATTGTAGAGGGGTTTCTGCGATAACGAAATATAACGCTGCATGATCAATCGCAAAACAAGCCAACAGTTAACTCTCCTTCATGCGTGTGACAAACAGGAAGTTTGTGTAACGTTGAGCTGCGTCATCCCTTCTAGCCAATGAGAGGCCAGTGGGGCAGGATATTGGGAGACAGCCAACGAGAGAGCAACTCGCGCATCGTGTGAAATTTTTATTGGTGCGTTTGAATTTTGAATGGCGCTTTTCATAAGAGGAGGTTGTTTTCGTGTCTCGGGGATGAGAACTTAGGAAAATGTTTTTCGTAACCCGGAATTTTCGTAACCAGGGAGTTTCGTAAGTAGGGAGCCGACTGTGTGTGTGTGTGTGTTGTATGTGTGTGTGTATATATATATATATATATATATACTAGAGAGTGAGCAGATGCCGGAGGAGTGGAGGAGAAGTGTGCTGGTGCCAATTTTTAAGAACAAGGGAGACGTGCAGAGTTGCGGCAACTACAGAGGGATAAAGTTGATGAGCCATACGATGAAGTTATGGGAAAGAATAGTGGAAGCTAGACTAAGGGCAGAGGTCAGCATTTGTGAACAACAGTTTGGTTTCATGCCAAGAAAGAGCACCACAGATGCAATGTTTGCTTTGAGGATGTTAATAGAGAAGTACAGAGAAGGTCAGAGAGAGCTACATTGTGCCTTTGTGGATCTAGAAAAAGCATATGACAGGGTGCCAAGAGAAGAACTGTGGTATTGCATGAGGAAGTCTGGAGTGGCAGAGAAGTATGTTAGAGTGGTGCAGGACATGTATGAGAGATGTAAGACAGTGGTGAGGTGTGCTGTCGGTGTGACCGACGAATTCAAGGTGGAGGTGGGACTGCATCAAGGGTCAACTCTGAGCCCCTTCTTGTTTGCTATGGTGATGGACAGGCTGACAGACGAGGTTTGACAAGAATCTCCATGGACTATGATGTTTGCAGATGACATTGTGATCTGTAGTGAGAGCAGAGAACAAGTGCAGGAAAATCTAGAGAGGTGGAGGTATACCCTGGAAAGGAGAGGAACGAAGGTTAGCCTCAGAAAATCAGAATACATGTGTGTGAATGAGAAGGACCCAGGAGGAACGGTGATGTTACAGGGAGCAGAGATAACGAAGGTGGAGGATTTTAAGTACTTAGGCTCAACAATCCAGAGCAATGGAGAGTGTGGAAAAGAGTGTGGAAAATCTCCCTGACAGGCAGATGCCCGGAGGTACCCTAAAAAACTACTGCTGATTAGTTGCCACAATAACACTACAGAACCACCTAAGTGTCACCACCCTATCTTAACGATAGAGACGAAATCCAGGATAGAATTTAACAGGCCACCAATGCCCCGTTTCTACTGCCCTGTTTCTGCAACAATATTAAATAAGTATTTTGGATTATTTTTGTTATTTTCTATTACATTCGAGAAATATTCTGCTCTAGCAGCACTGAGAGCTTATTTATTATTTTCATTGTAGTTTGTAGGTGTTCTGTTTTAGTGTTTGTATTTCATCATTATACCAGGGGGCTATTTTTTTTCTCTGTGATTGGTTTTCTTTTAAAAGGAGCTACTATCTAGCATCTTCTTCTTCTTCTTCTTCTTTTACTTTCAGCTGCTCCCTTCAGGGGTCGCCACAGCAAATCATCCGCCTCCACCTCACCCTGTCCTCCGCATCTTCTTTTCTGACTCCAACGACCTTCATGTCTTCCTTCACCACGTCCATAAATCTCTTCTTTGGTCTTCCTCGAGGCCTTCTGCCTGGTAGTTCCAACCTCAGCATCCTACTGCCAATATACTCACTATCCCTCCTCTGTACATGTCCAAACCATCTCAATCTAGCCTCTCTGACTTTGTCTCCGAAACATCTTACGTGGGCTGTCCCTCTGATATACTCATTTCTGATCCTATCCATCCTCGTTACTCCCAGAGAGAACCTCAACATTTTCATCTCCGCTACCTCCAGCTCTGCCTCCTGCCTTTTCATCAGCGCCACTGTTTCTAAGCCATACAACATCGCTGGCCTCACCACCGTCTTGTACACTTTTCCCTTCATTCTTGCTGACACTCTCCTATCGCACATCACACCGGACACTTTTCTCCAACCATTCCAGCCTGCCGGAGGACCGTTCCTCCTGGGTCCTCCTCATTTACACACATGTATTCTGATTTTCTGAGGCTAACCGTCATTCCTCTCCTTTCCAGGGCATACCTCCACCTCTCTAGATTTTCTTGCACTTGTTCTCTGCTCTCACTACAGATCACAATGTCATCTGCAAACATCATAGTCCATGGAGATTCTTGTCTCACCTCGTCTGTCAGCCTGTCCATCACCATAGCAAACAAGAAGGGGCTCAGAGCTGACCCTTGATGCAGTCCCACCTCCACCTTGAATTCGTCGGTCACACCGACAACACACCTCACCGCTGTCTTACATCTCTCATACATGTCCTGCACCACTCTAACATACTTCTCTGCCACTCCAGACTTCCTCATGCAATACCACAGTTCTTCTCTTGGCACCCTGTCATATGCTTTTTCCAGATCCACAAAGGCACAATGTAGCTCCCTCTGACCTTCTCTGTACTTCTCTATTAACATCCTCAAAGCAAACATTGCATCTGTGGTGCTCTTTCTTGGCATGAAACCAAACTGTTGTTCACAAATGCTGACCTCTGCCCTTAGTCTAGCTTCCACTATTCTTTCCCATAACTTCATCGTATGGCTCATCAACTTTATCCCTCTGTAGTTGCTGCAACTCTGCACGTCTCCCTTGTTCTTAAAAATGGGCACCAGCACACTTCTCCTCCACTCCTCCGGTATCTGCTCACTCTCTAGTACCTTGTTGAATGTTCTTGTCAGAAAATCTACTGCTACCTCTCCTAGACACTTCCATACCTCCACAGGTATGTCATCAGGACCAACTGCCTTTCCATTCTTCATCCTCTTCAATGCCCTTCTCACTTCACCCTTACTGATCTTTGCTACATCCTGCTCCTCAATGGTCACCTCTTCTACTCTTTTTTCTCTCTCATTTTCCTCATTCATCAGCTCTTCAAAGTACTCTTTCCATCTTCCCAGCACACTTCTGTCATCAGTCAATACATTTCCCTCTCTGTCCTTTATCAATCTAACTTGCTGCACATCCTTCCCATCTCTATTTCTCTGCTGTGCCAACCTGTATAGATCATTTTCTATCTCTTTACTATCCAATCTATCATACAAGTCATCATACGCCCTCTGTTTGGCCTTAGCCACTGCTACTTTCGCCTTACCCTGTGTCTCCCTGTATTCCTGTTTACTCTCTTCTGTCCTCTCAATGTCCCACTTCTTCTTAGCTAATCTCTTCCTTTGTACACACTCCTGCACTTCCTCATTCCACCACCAAGTCTCCTTATCTACTTTCCTTCCAGAGGACACACCAAATACTCTCCTACCTGTGTCCCTGATCACATTTGCTGTGGTTGTCCAGTCATTTGGAAGCACTTCCTGGCCACCCAAAGCCTGTTTCAACTCCTCCTTGAAGACAACATGACACTCTTCCTTTTTCAGCTTCCACCACTTTGTCTTCTGCTCTGCCTTTGCCTTTTTCACCTTTCTCACCATAAGAGTCATCCTGCACACCACCATCCTATGCTGTTTGGCAACTCTCTCACCCACTATGATTTTGCAGTCACTGACTTCCTTCAAATTACATTGCCTACACAAGATGTAGTCTACCTGTGTGCTCCTACCTCCACTTTTATAAGTCACCTTTTGCTCCTGTCTCTTCTGGAAGAAAGTATTCACCACAGCCATTTCCATCGTTTTTGCAAAATCTATCAACATCTGTCCTTCTGCGTTTCTGTCCTGGATACCAAACCTGCCCATCACTTCCTTATCCCCTCTGTTGCCTGCACCAACATGTCCATTGAAGTCTGCACCAAATGACTACTCTTTCACCTCTGGGGGTACTCTGCATCACTTCATCTAAGTCACTCCAGAATCTCTCCTTCTCTTCTAGCTCACATCCTGCCTGTGGGGCATAAGCACTAACAACATTGAGCATTACACCTTCAATTTCTAACTTGAGACTCATCACTCTGTCTGACACTCTTTTCACTTTTAGAACATTCCTGACAAACTCCTCCTTCAAGATGACTCCTACTCCATTTCTCTTCCCATCCACACCATGATAAAATAGCTTAAACCCTGCTCCTAAGCTTTTAGCTTTGCTATCTTTCCACCTGGTCTCCTGAACACACAGTATGTCCATCTTCCTCCTCTGCATCATGTCAGTGAGCTCTCTACCTTTTCTTTGCATAGTTCCAACATTCAAAGTCCCCACTCTCAGTCCTCGACTCATGCCTTTCCTTTTCTCTCTCTGCCTACGGACACGCCTCCCACCTCTCCTTCTTCGACGTCTTCGACCAACAGTAGTCCAATTTCCATCAGCACCCTGTTGATTGACAGCACTGATGGCGGTCGTTGTTAACCCGGGCCTCGTCCGATCCGGTATGGGGGTAGTACTTCTGATTTGCATCATAAATGTTTGGCATTGGTTTTACGTCGGATGCCCTTCCTGACACAACCCTCTGCATTTCTCCGGGCTTGGGACCGGCATGAGGGGGAGAGACACTGGTTAGTGCCCCCACCCACCTCATGGCTGCATTTCTACTATCTAGCTACTATCTAGCATATGGTGTAAATTTGACTCAAAGCACTCCTTGGCTTGATTGAGTTCTGTGCAGTCTGATGGTGATCCGATCATAGTTGATAATTTTGGAATATATGGATATCTGGTATTCAGGATAATTCTGGAAGATTATTAATGAAACTCTGTGCAGTAGTTGATGTAAAAGTGTTGCTGAATGCGATAACATGGCGAGATGTATATATTAGAGCGTGAGGCGTGTAAGCGATATAAGATAATGATGTGAAATAGTTTCTGACTGTGGCGCTGCAACTACATTTTCAATATTTAATCCTAAAGTGAGTATTAATCAATATGAGTCTAGGATAGATATGACTGCGGTTCTTAAAGTTTTGTCTAGGTTATTAAATTAAATATTACCACAACATAACGAATCAGTAATATGCTCTCTCTCTCTCTCTCTCTCTCCCCCCCACTCTCAGGGTTTCTTGAACCTGCGTTGGTCTCGGTTTGCACGTGTGTTGTTAACACGCTCCATTGCAATCTTCCCGACACTGCTTGTTGCTATTTTCCAGAATGTTACACATTTAACTGGCATGAATGATTTCCTCAATGTACTGCAGAGCATGCAGGTGAGTTAACTAGTCCAATGTGGTAGGTAAGTCCAGTGTTTGAAAGTAACTAGTCCAGTGTGGGAGGTGACTAGTCCAACTTGGGAGGTAATTAGTCCAGTGTAGGAGATTCAGTAGTTAGTGTGAGTGAAAAGTTAACATCTGTGTATGTGTTTGACTGAAGTCAAGCTCATAAGAGGTTTTGTTCAGCTGACACAAATGACACAACTTTCATCCAAAGAATTTATTGTTTTACAGCCTCCTTTGTAGATAAGTCAATCTTTGCTGAAATGTGAACTTTTCGATATAAGGGGCACCGCATTTTCCGGGCCATAAGGCTCATCGGATTATAAGGTGCATTAAACATAAAAGTCAGATAAGTCAAACTTAATTCAACTCTCACAATAACTGTTAACATTGCTCAAATGTAACACGTAAAATATAAAATAATACACTTCACAATAACTCTCCACATTTTTCAGCTGTAACAATATAAAACAATAAACACCCTTTTTCAGTTCATTCCTCTTCCACCATCAAATTCTTCAGCTTCAGTATCGGAGTTAACAGCTGCATGAGTTCGACATAATGCCCAAATTCTTCTTTTATTTTTTATTATCTTATGTTTCATTATCTATTATTCCCTCGCGTATTGAGTGAGATCAATAGAGACGGAGAGTCTTCCCGGGTTGTGACCTCCTCCCAGCCATGCCCCCTTAAAGAGCACATTAGTATTGTGTTCATTACAGAACGGAGGTCATTAACCCTAAATTTAAGAAGGTTAATCCGAGATCTCAGAAAGACACCTATAGCAGTGCTTTATCCCGGTATTTGGACATAAAGCCCGGATCCCTCTAACTTATGACCTGGACATCAATATCTAGCGGTTGAAGTTCTTTAGTTAATCCATCGGAATGATGGTAAGCACTTAATTAGTTTGCTTCACTTGGGTTTTGACAGTGTCAGTGAGATGGAGCCAAGGCTGCATCCACACATAAGGTGCACAGTACTTTTACAATGCACAGACACATGTTCCGTTTGCGACACGCAAACACACACAGCAACACTGATGGGATATTAACGACTCCAGATGAAAGTTGCCCCTCTCAACCACGACTAGTGCCTGAGAGACAGATGTTCTGCACAACATTTCAGTAAAGTTTTCTTTGCAATACATGTTCTTCTCTCTGATCTCTTTTTAATAAGTGAAGGCTCCTGATGAATTTCCACCACACTAGTCCAGTGAGGGAGGTAACCAGTCCAATGTAGGAAATAATAGTCTAGGGTGGGGGTGACTATTCCAGTGTGAGTGTTAAGTAGTCCAGTGTAGGAGGCAACTACCCCATTCTACAATTACATTCTGCATTTGTGAGTGTTGGTTAGTGGGGTAGTGTTTGTAATTGTAAAGTTGTGTCAGTAAGGATGTGTATGTTTGTGTATATTTCCATTTGTGTTTTTTTGACACAGCTCCCATTTGCACTGATCCCAATAATGACCTTCACCAGCCTCACACCCATCATGAACGACTTTGCTAATGGCTTGTAAGTCCCCCTGCACACACACCCATACATACCAACCCGATTCCAAAAACGTTGGGACACTATACAAATTGTGAATAAAAACTGAATGCCATGATGTGGAAGTGCCAAATTTCAGTATTTTATTACAAATAGAACATAGATGACAAGTCAAAAGTGTATACTGAGAAAATATCATTTTAAGAAAAATATGTTGATTTTAAATTTCATGGTGTCAACAAATCTCAAAAAAGTTGTTACAGGTAGCGATAAGAGGCTGGAAAAGTCAATTGCACGTATAACAAACAGCTGGAAGACAAATTACCACTAGTGAGGTCAAAAGTGAGGCAACATGACTGAGTATAAGAAGTGGCAGTGACTCAGACACGAAGATGGGTAGAGGATCACTAATTCCCCCAATGTTGCTCAGAAAGATATGAAGCAATATCAAAAAGGTGTTTCCCAATGAAAAATTGTAGAGAATTTGAAGTTATCATCATCTACAGTGCATAACACTTCAGAGAATCTTGAACAATCTCTATGCATAAGGGTCAAGGCCGTGCCCGTGATCTTGGGGCCCGGAAACAGCACTGCACCACAAACAGGAATGCTACTGTAAGGGAAAATCACTGAATGGGCTCAGCAATACTTTCAGAAACCATTGTTGGTGAACACAATCCACCGTGCCATCTGTCGTTGCCAGCTGAAACTCCACAGTACAAAGAAGCCATTTCTAAACAGGATCCAGAAGCGCTGGTGTTTTCTCTGGGCCAGGGGTCACTTAAATGGAGTGTGGCAAAGTGGAAAACGGTTCTGTGGTCAGACGAATCACGATTCGAAGTTCTTTATGGGAAACTGAGACGCCATGTCATCCAGACTAAAGCGGACAAGGACAACCCAAGTTGTTATCAGGACTCAGTTCAGAAACCTGCAACTGTGATGGTTTGGGGTTCCATGAGTGTGTGTGGCATGGGCAGCTTGCTTAGCTGGAAAGACACCGTCAATGCAGAAAGGTATATTCAGGCTCTAGAACAACATATGCTCCCATCCAGACATCGTCTCTTTCAGAGAAGACCTTGCATTTTTCAACATGATAGTACCAGACCACATGCAGCATTAATTACAACATCATGGCTGAGTAGGGAAAGGATCTGGGTATTGAAATGGCCAGCCTGCAGTCCAGATCTTTCACCGATAGAGAACATTTGTCACACATTCATATTTCTAAACTTGAGAAACTTGTCTCCTCAGCTCCCAGACATTTGCAGACTGTTGTAAGAAGAGAGCATGTCTCACAGTGGTGAAAATAACCTTGTCCCAACTTTTTTGAGATTTGTTCTCATCTCATCTCATCTCATCTTCTTCCGCTTAGTCCGGGGTCGGGTCGCGGGGGCAGCAACCTTAGCAAAGAGGTCCAGACATCCCTCTCCCGAGCCACTTCCTCCAACTCTCCCGGGGGGACACCGAGGCGGTCCCAGACAAGCCGAGAGACATAGTCCCTCCAGCGTGTTCTAGGTCGACCCCGGGGTCTCTTCCCGGTTGGACATGCCCGAAACACCACACCAGGGAGGCGTCCAGGGGGCATTCTAACCAGATGCCCGAGCCACCTCAACTGGCCCCTCTCAATGCGGAGGAGCAGCGGATCTACTCCGAGCTCTCCCGGATGGCGGAGCTTCTCACCCTATCTCTAAGGGAGAACCCGCCACCCGGCGAAGGAAGCTCATTTCAGCCGCTTGTATCCGTGATCTTGTTCTTTCGGTCATTACCCAAAGCTCGTGACCATAGGTGAGGGTTGGAGCGTTAGATCGACTGGTAAATTGAGAGCTTCGCCTTGCGGCTCAGCTCCTTTTTCACCACGACGGACCGGTACAGGCACCGCTTAACAGCAGAGGCTGCAGCGATCCGTCTGTCGATCTCTCGCTCCATCCTTCCCTCACTTTCGTAAACAAGACCCCAAGATACTTAAACTCCTCCACTTGGGGCAGGACCTCATCCCGACCCAGAGGGTGGATTGCACCATTGTCGGACTGAGAACCATGGCCTCGGACTTGGAGGTACTGATCTTCATCCCGGCTGCTTCGCACTCAGCTGCGAATCGCTCCAATGAGAGCTGGAGGGCCCGACTTGATGAAGCCAAAAGGACAACATCATCCGCAAAAAGCAGAGATGATATCCGATGGCCACGAACCAGAACCCCTCATCGCCTCGACTGCGCCTAGAAATTCTGTCCTTAAAAATTATGAACAGAATCGGTGACAAAGGACAGCCTTGGCGGACTCCAGCTCCCACCGGAAGCGAGTCCGAGCTGCTGTTACCAATACGGAGCAAACTCTGGCTCGGTGATACAGCGACCGAATAGCTCGTAAGCAGCGGATCCGAACGCCGTACTCTCGAGCACGCCCCACAAGATCTTTCGAGGGACACGGTCGAAAGCCTTCTCCAAATCCACAAAGCACATGTGGACAGATTGGGCAAACTCCCATGCCCCCTCCAGAATCCTGTGGAGGCGTATAGAGTTGGTCAAGAGTGCTGCGGCCAGGGCGAAAACCACATTGTTCCTCCTGAATCCGAGGTTCGACTATCGGTCGGATCCTCCTCTCTAGTACCCCTGCATAGACTTTACCAGGTAGGCTGAGGAGTGTAATTCCCGATAATTGGAACACACCCTCCGGTCCCCCTTCTTAAAATTGGGACCACCACCCCAGTTTGCCAATCCAGAGGTACAGCCCCCGATGACCACGCGATGTTGCAGAGGCGTGTCAACCAAGACAGTCCTACAACATCCAGAGTCCTGAGGTATTCCGGGCGGATCTCGTCCAACCCAGGCTCGACCACCGAGGAGCTTTTTGACAACCTCAGTGACCTCCACTCCAGTGATGGGCGGACCCTCACCCGAACCCCAGGGTCTTCCTCTTCCACGGAGGGCGTGTTGGTGGGATTGAGAAGGTCCTCAAAGTATTCCCTCCACCTCTCAACAACATCCCCAGTCAAGGTAAGCAGCTCCCCACCTCCACCGTAAACAGTGTTTGTGAAGAACTGCTTCCCCCTCCTGAGGCGTCGGATGGTGGCCCAGAACCTTTTGAGGCCAACCGATAATCACTCTCCAGGCCCTCACCGAACTCCTCCCACGCCCGAGATTTTGCATCTGCGACAGCCTCGGCTGCAGCACGTTTGGCCTGCCGGTACCCGTTTGCTGCCTCAGGAGTCCCACAGGCTAATAAAACCCGATAGGCCTCCTTCTTCAGCTGGGCGGCCCCCTTCACCGCAGGTGTCCACCACCAGGTTCGGGATTACCGCCACGACAAGCACCGGCGACCTTACGGCCACAGCTATGGGCTGCCGCCTCAGCAATGGAGGCACGAAACATGGCCCATTCAGATTCCATGTCCCCGCCTCCTCCGGGCGTGGTTGTAGCTCTGCCGGAGGTGGGAGTTAAAGGCCTCTCGGACAGGGGCTCCGCCAAACGTTCCCAGCAGACCCTGATTACACGCTTGGGCCTGCCAGGTCTGGAAGGCAACCTCCCACACCACGAAGCCAACTCACCACCAGGTAGTGATCGGTAGACAGCTCAGCTCCTCTCTTCACCCGAGTGTCCAGAACATATGGTCGCAAGTCCGATGACACGACTACAAAGTCAATCATCGAACTGCGACCTAGGGTGTCCTGGTGCCAAGTGCACTTATGGACACCCTTATGTTCGAACATGGTGTTCGTGATAGACAAACTATGACGAGCACAGAAGTCCAACAACGACACACCATTCGGATTCAGACTGGAGAGGCCGTACCTACCGATCACACCCTTCCAGGTCACACTATCGTTGCCCACATGGGCATTGAAGTCTCCCAAGACAACGAGCGAGTCTCCCGAGGGAGCGTTCTCCAACACCCCCCCCAAAGACTCCAAAAAGGGTGGGTACTCTGAACTGTCATTTGGTGCATAAGCACAAATAACAGTCAGGACCCGTCCCCCCACCCGAAGACGGAGGGAAGCTACCCTTTCGTCAACCGGGGAGAACCCCAACATTTGGGCACCGAGGCGGGGGGCAACAAGAATACCCACACCGGCTCGCCGCCTCTCCCCATGAGCAACTCCAGAATAGAAGAAGGTCCAGCCTCTTTCGAGATGGATGGTTCCAGAGCCCAAGCTATGCGTTGAGGTGAGCCCGACTATATCTAGTCGGTATCTCTCCACCTCACGCACCAAATCGGGCTCCTTTCCCGCCAGAGAGGTGACATTCCATGTCCCGAAGGTCAGAGTAAGCAGCCGAGGATCAGTCCGACAGAACCCATGCCTTCGGCTGCCACCCAACTCACACTGCACCCGACCCTAAAACTCCTCCCACGGGTGGTGGGTCCATGGGAGGGCGGACCCATGTCTCCTTTCGGGCTGGGCCCGGCCAGGCTCCATGGGCATAAGCCCGACCACCAGGCGCTTCGCCTTGAGCCCCTCCTGGGCCTGGCTCCAGGAGGGAACCCGGTGACCAGCGTCCGGGCAAGGGAGACTGATTCCTCTGTTGTTTTCTCATGTCTTAGGGGTCTGTTTTGAATCGCACTTTGTCTGGACCTTCACCCCGGACCTGTTTGCCTTGGGTGACCCTACCAGGGGCATTTGCCCCCGACAACATAGCTCCTAGGATCATTAGGTCACGCAAACCCCTCCACCACGATAAGGTGGCGATTCGAGGAGGGGTTTGAGATTTGTTGACACCATGAAATTTAAAATCAACATATTTTCCCTTAAAATTATACATTTTCTCAGTTGAAACTTTTGACCTGTCATCTATGGCAGTGATGGCCTAGTGGTATGGAGTGCTGGATCGCTGAGCCAAAGGTTGAGGGTTCGAGTCCCACTCTCCACAAGGTTGTCACTGCCCCCCCTCCCCAGTGCAGCTAACTGGGTTATCAAAGGCCAGCCATGTCTCTCACTGTCTATAGTGTGAGGCATGTAAAAGAGCCATTGCTGACTTTCGACAAGTGTAGGCTGCAAAGCCGTCAGCATGTTTTCACCCTGTGATGGCCTGGCAAGCTGTCCAGGGTGTTCTGTGGCCTTGCCCATAGTTGGCTGAGATGGGTGCCAGCCTCCCCTCGTCCCTAATTAGGATTAAGCGGTTACTGAAAATGATGATGAACCTGTGATGTATGTTCTATTCTGAATAAAATATTGAAATTTGGCACTTCCACATCATTACATTCAGTTTTTATTCACAATTTGTAGTGTCCCAACTTTTTTTGGAATCCGGTTTGTACATACATACATACATACATACACGTATACAGGAATCCCTCACTTTCCATGGTTAATTGGGCCTGAGATCCCCCCGCGACCATCGAATTCCGCGAAGTAGTATCAACTCCCAACTGACTGACGTATACGCACATGTATATGTGTATATAATATCAATAAATACATATTCAATGCTATAAATGCTTATAATAACTATTAAACTAAAAAATAATGCATAAGATGCAAATAAAATATAAATACACACATACAGACGTGCACACATGCGCATGCATGCACTCACTCAGATTTGCACTTCACATAAAAATGGAACTGGTTTTGATGGGGGGTTTTGGGTTGTTTTTTGTTTTTTTTTTTTGTTTTGTTTTTTCTTGTTTTGCACAATTAGCCTTGTTTTGCGGCATTTTCCTTAACCTTTCCCCCTGTTCTTCCTTAATTTCCTTATTGAAGCCGCATGAATTGAAGCGCGAAGTAGCGAGGGATCCCTGTATGTGTGTGTATGTGTGTGTGTGTGTGTGTGTGTGTGTGTGTGTGTGTTGCCCCCTTGTTAATAGGTGAGGCAATTGTGATTAATCCTATTATTGTGGAAAACTTAGTTAAAGTTCATGACCATACCCAGGACTGATTGCTGCCAGACATAGCCAATCAGGAGATCCCTAACATAAAACCTGTTCTGACAAGGTGAGGTAGGTCATACTGAACACACATCATCATGCTGTGATCCATTGAGCTTCAAGAGCAAATAAAGAAGATTATGGAGATGTCTCATTCTGGCAAAGCCATTGATGAATCTTTGGGACTCCAGCGGACCACTGTGAGAGCCATTATCCATAAATGGAGAAGGACTGGCACAGTGGTGACTCTTCCCGGGAGTGGCCGACCTACGGTGCAGACTAACCGGAGAAGTCACAAAGTATCGAAAAACCACTTCTAAACAACTACAAGCCTCACTTGCTTCAGTTAATGTTAATGTTCATGACTCCATCATCAGAAAGACACTAGGCAAAAATGGCATCCATGGAAGAGTTCTGAGGCGAACGCCACTCTTGACAAAAAAGAATATCAAGGCACGACTCACTTTGGCCAAGAATCATCTTGATCATCCCCAAAGCTTTTGGGAAAATTTCCACTGGACTGATAAAACTAAAGTTGAACTTTTTGGGAGAAATGCATCCCGTTACAATGTTTCTTTTTCACCAGATGTATTTGATAAAAAGAACATTGTGCCAACAATGAAGCATGTTGGTAGAAGTGTGTTGATCTGGGCCTCCTTTGCTGCTTCAGAACCTGGGAGAGTTGTTATGATTGATGGTAGCATGAATTCTGCTTGCTACCAAGAAATTGTAGTGAAGAATGCTTGTCCATCAGTTTGAGACCTCAAGCTAACGTACACCTGGATTCTGCAGCAAGACAATGATCCAAAGCACACCAGCAAGTCCACTTCTGAATGGCTAAAAAAGAACAAAATAAGGGTTTTGGAGTGGCCTAGTCAAAGTCCCGACCTGAACCCTATTGAGATGCTGTGGCATGACCTTAAAAAGGCTGTTCATGTCTGAAAACCAATCTGGTTGATCTTAAACAATTCTGCAGAGAAGAGTGGGCAAAAATCCCATTATAGTGATGTGAAAGACTCGTTCCCTCTTATCGCAAATGCTTGACTGCAGTTATTGCTGCAAAAGGTGATTCAACCAGCTATTAGGTTTACGAGGCAATTACTTATTCACATGGGCCCTTATAGGTTCAGATGGTTTTTTTTTTTTCTCCTAATGAAATGCAGTTGGCACTGAGAACTGCATTTTGTATGGATGACAGTGACAAACATTCAAAAAAATGTCAGAAATTGGTCAGGGGCAAAAACGTTTGTACAGCACTGTGAGCGTGTGTGTGTGTATACATATGCACATTATACACTACCTACACACATAAATGTACACATACACATAAGTACATTCAAACAAACACACATTCACAGAAAGATAACAGTGTAACTGCACGCGTGTGTGTGTGTGTGTGTGTGTGTGTGCTCACGAATAGGTTCTGGAAGATCGGTGGTGGTCTCACTATCCTGCTGGTTTGTGTAATCAATCTGTATTTTGTGGTGGTGTATGTGACGGCTCTGCACAATCTGATACTCTACATCCTTGCAGCTCTGCTCTCCATCGCTTACCTCTGTTTCGTCACTTACCTGGTGAGAACACACACACACACACACACACACACACACACACACACACACATACACACAGGCAAACACACATGGCTGAAGTGCCCTTGAGTAAAAGCTCTTCTCAGTTTCAGTTTAACAGTCTTTATTTTTATAACAGTATACCCATACTGTATTGCCAAACCGTTTCACAAAATATATGTGAACATGTACTCCACTTCCTCTCTCATTCTCCTTTTCTCTCACCCCCCCCCTTCCCACTCTCCTCCTCTCTGCCTCTCCCTCTTTCCCTCCCCTCTTTCTCTCCCTTCCTCCATCCCCTTTCTCTCTTTTGCTGTCCATTCACAGTGTGTGTGTGTGTGTGTGTGTGTGTGTGTGTGTGTGTGTGTGTGTGTGTGTGTATAATTCCTGTAGGCATGGCTGTGTCTGATTGCACTGGGCGTGTCCTGTCTGGATGTTTGTGGAAGGGTAAGAGACCCACCCTCTGTACTCATAGAGGAACAGCCAGAGTATGAGTCCTAAAGAAAAAATACACACTTTAAAATTTACATCTTCAGAAAAGAACATTCTTTAAGCTTACAAAGGGACTGGTGTGTGTGTGTGTGTGTGTGTGTGTGTGTGTGTGTGTGTGTGTGTGTGTGTGTGTGTGTGTGTGTGTGTGTGTGCCAGTGTATTAATGAATCTGAACTCCGAGGTCCTTGTAAACATGAGGCAAATGAGGTGATAATTATATTAAAGTTAATAATTATTGTTTAAAATCATTAAATTAATGAATTAATTGTTGAGTTTCTATCTCTGTAATAAACACTGGCAGTAGTTTTAGTAAAAATGTGAAAGTTTACGTGCTTGAATTGAAGGTAGAGCTCGAGTGTTATACTTCAGTTTCCCAATATTATTGAACGTATTAACAACTGATAATTGAAGTTATGATGACTGATAAGTGAAGATCAAAAAGAAACACAGAAGAAACAGCGCACACTGCAGTTTGACTGTTAGCGACGTGTGAAACGTCTGGAAAGTTTATCATCAAACTGATATTTTATTCAATTCATTAAAATGTTTCTGTTTTGTTTTGTTTTGTTTTGTTTTGTTATTGTTTAGAGTGCTGTTTATTATAATCTCCATTATGTCAGGACCTAGTCATAATTTATTATTTAAACACAATTATTTACAAAAATTCATAAACATTAAGGACAATCCATCACTTCACATATTTCAATATAAAAAAGATTGGATTTTTATCATTATTTCATTATTTTAATAGATTTTTTTAAACTATGGGAAGTGTCTGCATCACTCGAGCTCTATGTACAAGAACAAACATTAAAAGCCTGATTCTCATTAAATCCTGAATAGTTATTCAATATTAATATATATTTTTCAAACAATAAACGTTTTTGAGATATGCTAATGAACAGTAAGTTTAACATAGCCTTGTGTAATTTTATTAAATGTAAAATTTTTATAGTTTTTGGTTTTAGATTTTATTTTCTGGATGATATGCTGTTAACTCCTCAGCATCACCTTTAGAACCTCTGATTTTATTTAAATACTCAGTTCATGATGCTTGATTAGCATAGCATTGCAGTAAACATAAAATATGTTTTCAAGTATTTTTATGAATAATTTATTTTAAAAATCAGTAAGCCTTTAGAACTGGGAAAATCTTGAGAAAATGCAAAATATTAAAAATTTCTTTATAAAATGTTTTTGGTTTCACACCTCAGCTGCAGCTGTAATAAATTAATTATTCATGTATATATTTAAATATATATTTTAAATCTGTAAATATTTCAATAATGGGAGAGACATTAAGCTCAGTTAATTAATATACAACTTTATTTGGTGGAGTCCCTTTGGTGGAGTTCATCTTAAGGGCTGTTTTAGTCCTCTTCAATAAAGTTTGTTTAGAATTCTCCTAGAATGCATTTCTTGATGTTTATTTCTGAATAACACTCAAAGCTTTTTAAGTCTGGATTAGTTAATTTTGTTTTATTTCTTGCATTTTGTTGTGAAATGATTGGTTATTGGATGTGAATGATTTGTACTGTGTGAGATTCTCAAACATGAAATCTCAGATTTTTATTACAATTTTGAAGGTGATTGTTTATAACTCCAGAATATTGTAAAGATAAAATTAAATTAAAGTTTTGATCAAAGTTGTAAAGCATGAATGAAACTGTCCCTGTTTTCTTTCTGTCTTTGGGGAAACTTTAAATGAGCAATAAAATACACATCTTCTATAAACTTATACAATGTTTAGATGGTTTGCAGAAAATATTATTTAAATTTTAAATCATAAAACTGTAAAAAAAAAAAAAAATAATTATAAAACACCAAAAAAAAACCAAACAAAAGACCTGATATCTAAACGACAGGTAAAAATGTCTCTCTAGCCAGTGACCTAGTTAAAATTTTAAATTATCAAACCGACTACACAAAGAAGAAATTTATATAATCTACATAACTTACAAAATTATACTTTTTCTGTGTATAAATAACATTATCTAATTAGTATGTAAGGAATTCCATCATTAAAAACCTTTTCTGTGTTTAAAATGAGGTTGTTTGTACAGAATATATTGTACAGAAAGTTGCTCTTTATTTAGTTCAGAAACTACAGACACTCCCCGACTTACGTTTTTAATTGGTTCCAGACGACCGAACGCAAGTTGTTACAGTAACGTATGACGTGTGACGTATGACGCTTATACTGTACTATACATCCATAAATACCATTACCGTATTTCATAAAACACCCCTAAAATCAATTATTATAAACATAACATTGTAAAATAATATCAAATATATCAAATAATATCAACATTAATTTCAAATAAGTCACTTATTTATACCGAGTTACTTTACATGAAGCTTAAAACAGCCAATCAACGCTTACAATATATGAGACGCTCGATACCGAAAGTAGTGTACTTGCAAAAGTAGTGTACTTGCTGTGGGTTATACAGACTTCCGGTCTTTAAAGTGCACAAGGGTGTTGTTGAACTCGTTTAGAACACAGCCTGCCATGTGAATCCCAGCAAAGCGGAGAGCTCTTTCTTTTGTGTAAGTCAGTAAGTGAACTTTATTCAAGAGATGCATACAAAGAACAAGTACAAATCCTCATGAATATTAATACAAAAATAAGTATACACTCTTAAGATTCTGCTAAACGATAATAAATATCTGTAATTGTTCTGTAATTTGCATTCGGGTTTCATTCATATTACAACTCTTTGCTTAACTGAGTATGCATGGTAGATTGTGCCGATCTGAGCAGATAGTTAATTCATCTCTGTGTATGAGATTGCACCCATGCTAGTAGGCTTATGCTTCTGACCAACTATATTTGCTTCGGGTTACAAAAGTCCACAAAACAGTGTAAACACAAAAATCACAGAGACGACGTCTTAACACAAGGGTAACACGCTATATAACATATATATATATATATATATATATATATATATATATATATATATATATAGTCAGTCTGTAGTTTGTAAACAATGAATGCAGCGTTATTGCGTCATTACGTCAGCGTACTACGTAGGTACGTCTGAACTCAAAATTTGACTTTTTTTGGGGAAAAAAAATCGAAAAAAAGGATGAACGTAAGTTGGGGAGCGTCTATAATACAAAGAGCAGGAGGCGTTTAGCGTGCGCTAGCCGATGAGCTCTCATTGTACATTACACTGTTGAATATGAGGAGTAACGAATATAAAGATTTAATCTTGTGTGACATGTGGATTTTGTGACAAGCTGCTTTAGTTGAGGAAACATCCAGAGTAAGTTCATATTTTATATTTATTGTTATATTTTATTTTTATTTTAGATGTTGAAGTTCTGCAAGTGACACTGAATTAACTTTTAACAGAAAATGAGTTTTACAGTAAAACATGTTTAACATCCACTCTGAGAGTCATGTCTACATACGCACACACACACACACACACACACACACACACACACACACACACATACATACACACATGCTGCAGTGTAATAGAAATGATATTCCTTGCTGTAGTGTAACATTGAGTTTTGTGTTTATGATGTTCAGGTGCAGAGCAACACGGACTCATACTTGCTGAACAACCTTGGCTCAACCATGGAGTGACACATACACACACCTAGGTTTTTTATTATTGCTATGTTTGAAGTGAAATAAGTAAAGACCAGAGCACTGGCATGTCTCAGCCTGTAAAAAAACTACTGGCTGAGGTTTTGTCATGTAAGCAGAATTTCCCAACCCTGCACTCTGCCCTGCACATTGAAGTCTCTCCCTGCTCTACCAATCCCACTTAATGTCATGAAGTGCTGTTTATTAATAATGAGTTTAACCAGGTGTGATGTTCCATGCAGGAGTTCGTGCAGTATCAGGGTGTAATCTTCTGCACTGCAAAGCTAGGAATTTAGTTCAGGTTTTTATATTATTGTTTTACAGACCGTTAGTATTGTAAATTTGAATCCAGCCAATAGTGTAGGAGGGTGTGTCTGTCAGTTCTTATCTTTTTTCATATTTTCTTATTATAAGTGCTAAATTTCCTCACCTGAACCTAAGAGACTTACACGAAACTTTTACCAGGTTGGAAATTTTAAAAAACGGACCAAAATATTGTTAAAATAATAATCTGCATTGCGGTAACAAGTCACTGAATCAGAGCTGATTATTTTCCTTAAACTGCACATTCACAAACGTATTATTACTCCACCACCACAACATCAATGTTGTATTTAATCATCAATGATGTACTTTTTATCTGTTCAGATGTATATTTAATACATAATAAAGTGAATTCCTATTCTTTGTTCCATTATAACAGCAATAAACACTCGATAATCACACAATAAACACCAAATCGTGCAATCACACGATAATCACGCAATAAACACAATAAACACACAATCACTCAACATCCCTGTAACTTCCCTCCCCCACTATACACCCTGTGAATGATCTGTTACTATAGAAACAATAAGTTATTGGAACTGTGCTTTCATTTAAACCTGCACTACTGTCAGAGCCGCTGTTCTACATGAATCATGAAGGAGTGATGTTCACACTGCACTGAAACAAATTTAGATGCTGGCCAAAAACACAACACTTTTGCCCTGATTGGGAGGTGGATGTTGTGGAATCATCTCTGAGATAAAATGTTAAATAAACGTTTCAGTTCAACGACACCCACCAAGCTTCAGACAATTAATGTTTTAATATCGACTACATGGGAATATCAGGAAATATAGTACACTGATTTAAGATTTTACAGGCTTTAACCATGACAGCATTGGGTTAGATGAGGTCCATGAACAGAGTGAAGTGTCTTGTGAGTCTTGTTTTAGTATTTATACACAAAAACACAAGGACAACAAAAGCTTTACCTTTTTCAGTTGTAAAGCAGATCTCTGCTCCTTCAAAAGATATTAGACCAGTCAGATCACACTGTTCTTGTGTAGTATATAATACTAATAATTATATATGATTAAGTGTAATAAGTTTTTATGAATTACCTTCCAAACCACTGAGAGACTTAAATTTTATCACTGTGATCGCTGACTTCAGTGAGGATTTCTGTAATTCACTGTTATTGATTATATATTTCTTCATATTACTGTAAAATATTTTCTGTATTCTGCAGTAAAAACTGTTCCAGGACTTTTTTACGCTATGACTTATATATCAAAAGAAAAAAGAATGTTTTGCACAATTCTGATTCAGTTCTATTTCCTCTGGCTCTTCCCCATTACTTAACCACACTCTCAAATGTTGTCTCATTGCTGCTGAATCTCAGAAACTACATTTTAAATTTTAATAAACAGTTTCAGGGTGTGGCTTGGTCATATCAGGGTGGGGCTAAAACAGAAAACAACCGAGTTTATAAGATAAGTGGTTTGGATGTTTGTTGTCATGGTGATGAGATGTTGTTAACTTTGCTGAGTGTCAGTAATATTTATGATATTTATGTAATATTTTTGTTTAATTTTTGGATATTTTTGTCATCAGATATGGAAATGAGCTGCTTGGCCACAGAGTGATTTAGGGTAAACAGATAATAGGCGTTGATTTGATTGGTTAATCTCTTTCTGTACCAGAAATCAATTCTGTATTCTATCTGAATTTATTAATAAACTTGTTTTATTCAGACATGAAAAAATGTACTGTAATATTTAAATATAGAATACATAAATATCTAATGCAGCCATGAGGTGGGGGGGGGGGGGGGGGGCACTAACCAGTGTCTCTCCCCCTCATGCCGGTCCCAAGCCCGGAGAAATGCAGAGGGTTGTGTCAGGAAGGGCATCCAACGTAAAACCAATGCCAAACTTTTATGATGCAAATCAGAAGTATTATCCCCATACCGGATCAGTCAAGGCCCGGGTTAACAACTCTAGGTTTTCCTTCACTTGTTCTCTGCTCTCAATACAGATCACAATGTCATCTGCAAACATCATAATCCATGGAGATTCTTGTCTAACCTTGTCTGTCAGCCTGTCCATCATCATAGCAGACAAGAAGAGGCTCAGAGCTGATCCTTGATTCAGTCCCACCTCCACCTTGAATTCTTCGGTCACGCCGACAGCAAACCTCACCACTGTCTTACATCTCTCATACATGTCCTACACCACTCTAACATCTCTGCCACTCCAGACTTCCTCATGCAATTCCACAGTTCCTCTCTCGGCACCCCGTCATATGCTTTCTCCAGATCCACAAAGCACAATGCAGCTCCCTCTGACCTTCTCTGTACTCTATTAACATCCTCAAAGCAAACACTGCATCTGTGGTGCTTTCTTGGCATGAAACCAAACTGTTATTCACAAATGCTGACCTCTGCCCTTAGTCTAGCTCCCATAACTTCATCGTATGGCTCAACTTTATCTCTCTGTAGTTGCCACAATTCTGCACGTCTCCCTTGTTCTTAAAAATAGACACCAGCACACTTCTGTCATCAGTCAATACATTTCCCTCTCTGTCCTCTATCATTCTAACTTGCTGCATGTCCTTCCCATCTCTATTTCTCTGTTGTTCCAACCTGTATAAATCATTTTCTCCCTCCTTACTGTCCAACCTAGCATACAAGTCATCATACGGTCTCTGTTTGGCCTTTGACACCACTACTTTCGCCTTACGCTGTGTCTCCCTGTACTCCTGTTAACTCTTTGGTCCTCTCAATGTCCCAGTTCTTCTTAGCTACCCTCTTCCTTTGTACACACTCCTGCACTTCCTCATTCCACCACCAAGTCTCCTTATCTACTTTCCTTTCCAGAGGACACACCAAGTACTCGCCTACCTGTCTCCCTGATCACATTTGCTCAGTTTGTTCAGTCATCTGGATGCACTTCCTGACCACCCAAAGCCTGTGTCAACTCCTCCTTGAAGACAACACGACAGTCTTCCTTTTTCAGCTTCCACCACTTTGTCTTCTGCTCTGCCTTTGCCTTCTTTACCTTCCTCACCACCATATATATATATGTGTGTGTATATATATATATATATATATATATATATATATATATATATATATATATATATATATATCAGCTGTTTAATGTTTATATTTTATTATCAATAAATATCACAGTAAAAAATTAAGTTTTTCTTAATCATTACTACATTTTACTACATTAGTACTGCATTAATGAGTAAGACTGTCTATAGAATGTGTTTAAGAAGCATATTTTTGTGCATGTAATAGATACAGAGTATTTTACTTCTGGTTGATCATTCGCGCATGTAATATGATACATGGGGTTTTACTTCCGGGTACAGAACTTGCGGATTATCATCATTCGCGGGAGGGGCCGGAACCAAGCCCCCGCGAATATCGAGGGCCTACTGTGTGTGTGTATGTGTATATATATATATATATATATATATATATATATATATATATATATATATATATACACACACACACACACACACAGTAGGCCCTTGACTATTCACGGTTTTACACTCGCGCCCCTGCATGTTCGTGAATTGCAGAGTAACTGTCACATGATTCAAATTCAGCCAATGGCTGATCTCCTCCCAGATTGGTTGAGATGATTTATACGCCCCTTTTTTCTCATTCACACACAAGTTATCAATGTGCATTTTTAGTGTTTTAATTACCAGTTAAGCTCTATGATGCCACTCAAATGCCGGCTAAGCGCCAGAAAAATGTAATGACAGATGTCTCTTCTGAAGAAATAAGACTTTCTCTTGAAGAAACGACAGTTTCCTCTGAAGTGCCTGAAGAGGAATAATCATCTGAACTGTTGTAAAGAACTGTAGTAATAAATTCTTTTTCAATTCTTATTGCAGTACAGTACCTAAGTTAATGTTTAGAATGTTTGAGTGTGTGATTTAATACACTGTGCTGTAGCATGTTTATGCTTTTGTTTTGTTTATCCAACTAATCCGCTGCGGCTGAGGGGTGTGGCTGAGCTGCTTGGGTGGCTTACACCTGAATTCACTTTTCTCAAGGTAACAAGAGCACTTCTTCCTTATATTCAGGGGTGGGGGTGGGGGTGGGGGTTCCATCTGCGGCCCCCTCTGTGCTGGAGGGGAAAGCATCATGAGATGCCGCTGCAGTGTGAGAAGCAGGCCACTGTAGTATCATAGGTGTTCTAGCTTTTGAAGCCATTTTATTCAACAAAAAGTGGTTTTTAGATCTGATCATGGTGGTGATGTAAAAACAAACTGAAAGTGTGTCTAAAATAGAATTTTATAAAGTTTTTTTGCAGGAGCTCACTGAGGCCTGTTCTACTGCATCAGTCGCTACATCGGAAGTCAAATTGGCACCTTCAGTAGAGATGGCTTCATCGTTTCTGTCTGGTTTACATACTCACACTATTACTTAATCTCACATTTAATTCCAATATACTGTATATTTATTATAAAAATGAAAGACATTTTCCCTTTATTCATCTTAACCAGCCTGCACTGAGTCGAGGATCATATCCATGAAGGCATGTAATGAGAATAATAAAATGAATATGTGTATAAACTTTAACATTTTATATCAGTATGATTATTCATAGAACTTTTATGCTAAAATAAAACTACAGTTTAGTTTATAGTTTATGATGAATGTAAATAAAGCTTATAAATAAATTCAGGTTGCACGTGGAGTAGTGCTGTCTTTTCGCTTGTGATCAGGAGTAAGATATTCCTTGTACATGGAGTACATCACACCTGCAATAAAACACACGCACCTGCATTACAACCAGCCAATAACATTTCTGCACACAAGCATACTTTTCAGACCAGATATGCCCACTGCCTCACTCTGTACACTTGACTTGACTATGAAGAAAATTGTCAGTAAGTTGAAGGTTGAAAATTTAAGGTATTGTGTTGATTGTTTAAGGGTAAATGAGTGATCCTGGTTTCATTTTCAGAGTTTTTTGGGGACAATATTTCGTTATCACCGAAACCCCTCTACAATTGGGACGATATTGAAGCAGAAGGAGACCTTAAAGCGGAAATAGTGACGCAGGTGATTATTTCAGCACAATATTGAAGCAGAAGTAGCATGAGCAGAGTGCTCCGTGGGACAAGACCTCCGATCTTGCAAGGAAGCAAGTTAATATTTAATCAGGACCACTGATCTTTCAAACAGGTACTGTAATGATGCTTTAAATACAACATTCCGTCCATTTAAACATTTAAATACAATTGTTCCTTCAGCTGTGCGTTGCGTGTGGGCGGAGCCCACATTCGGCAAAACACACCATAGAGACAGAGTTTTATGTGTGTGTGTGTGTGTGTGTGTGTGTGTGTGTGTGAGAGAGAGAGAGAGTGAGAGAGAGAGAGAGTGTGTCTGTGTGTGTGTGTGTGTGTGTGTGTGTGTGTGTGTGCATGTGCGTGCTCGTTTGTGTGTTTGTGTGTGTGTGTGTGTGTGAGAGAGAGAGAGATAGAGAGAGAGACTGCCTACAGTCTGTCAGAAATGAAAGGAAGCTTAACTCTCTTTCGAGAGCACTTTGCTGCTTATTTATTGTTTTTTACATTGTTTAATTCAGTAAATGTTTCATAAATGTGGTGCGCTCAGCCAAATGTGAGCAAAACGTGGCTCATCTGGACCTCCTATTCCTCAAGGAATCAAGTTAAAGTTGAGTTTGGACCTCTGATCTGTCAAGCAGGGCAGCTCACGCTCAATGCGCATGAGACCCCAGCGCTCCCTGCGCTCCGGGTACCCTTCGCCACCAGTTGTTGCGTTGTTCTATCCTTTTGATGCTGAGCACCAAGCAGGAAGCAACAACTCCCAAATTTTAACGTCTCATGGGAAACGCGGATTTGAACTCCGACCTTCTAGAGGATAAAGCAGACACTCTACCAACTGAGCTAAATCCCCGGTGTGCCTGGTGCCTGGAATGCACTTTGAATTCCCCGTCTTAAAATGCTTCGGTGTCCTGCATGTGGGCTGTGTGTGTGTGTGAGAGAGAGACAGAGACAGAGCTTCCCTGCTTGGCAGATCAGAGGTGCAAACTCAACTGTAACTAGATTCCTTGAGGGATCGGAGGTCCAGATGAGCCACGTTTTGCTCACATTTGGCGGAGCACGCCACATTTATTAAACATTTACTGAATTAAACAACGTAAAAAAACAATAAATAAGTGGCAAGGTGCTCTCTCGAAAGAGAGTTAAGCCTCCTTTCATCTTTGACAGACTCTGTAGGCAGTCTCTCTCTCACACACACACAAACACAAAACTCTGTCTCTATGGTGTTTGCCGAATGCGGGCTCCGCCCACACGCGTATGCTCAATGCGCATGAGACCCCAGCGCTCCCTGCGCTCCGGGTACCCGTCACCACTGTACGGCACCAGTTGTTGCGTTGTTCTCTCCTTTGATGCTGAGCGCCAAGCAGGAAGCAACAACTCCCAATTTTACCGTCTCATGGTATGACGCGGCCAGATTCGAACTCCGACCTTCCAGAGGATAAAGTGAACGCTCTACCAACTGAGCTAAATCCCTGGTGTGCCTGGTGTTTGCAGGTTGAATGAAATTGTTCCTCATCAGAAGCTGTAGGACCTGAGTTTTATTGCTCTGTTCTCAAGGTCAAGGTCACAAGGTCAAATGTCTGAACTAGCTCTGACTGAACAGGTTTCTTCTTGTTTGTGGTAGATTCAAAGATTACTTGAGGTTCACGCATTAGAAACAGAAGTATGTTATTTTATGAAGTAAAATGAATGACTATTAAATATTTTATTCTCACCGATTGTTATGGTGCCGATCACAAAACCTTGAGCCGCGAGCCGCATGTGAATCAGATGGACAGACATTTTCTTGTCTCCTCGAGATTTCAGCCTGTACAATCCATATGCTATAACTCCAAAGAACCCTGCCATCCCTACACACACACACACACACACACACACACACACACACACAAAAATATTGTGATAGTATATATGCAGTATTCTTGACTTGACTTTTCGTGAGAAACAGATGTAAAGTCTTATTTCTGCACTAAAACCATAAACATTAACTTTTAAACCCGTACTCAGACATGACTCAGCTAGATATAAACCACTCTGTAAACAGTCAATTAATCTGCAATCTAACACCAAAATGAAAAACTGAGAAAAAAGATGATTGACAAAGAAAAACATCAAACCAGCAACAGAGCTTTATAAAAAGTAAATTGACAGTTTATTCAAACTCCTTTTTACACAGTGGTGGGGATTTTACACAGGTGTTTTTCTAGATATTTCTGAAAATGTGGTATTAATATCTATTTTTAAATAATACAGTATTATTTCTCACTTCAGTAGTGTGAATTTATTTACCTATCGGGACAAACGGAGACTCTTTTGTTTTTTTTCTTAACCTAGAGGATTGTTTCTCATCACCAGACCAACTGGTGCCCGGATTCATTCTCCAATTAACTAGAAAAAAGCAACAACAAAAGAAAAAATAACAGAAAATAATCCAAATAGTGAAAAACGTCCACACTTTCACATGTACAAACCGGATTCCAAAAAAGTAGGCACACTACACAAATTGTGAATAAAAACCAAATGCAATGATGTGGAAGTGCCAAATTTCAGTATTTTATTCTGAATATAACATAGGTCAAAAGTTTAAACTGAGAAAACGTATCATTTTAAGAAAAAAATTATGTTGATTTTAAATTTCATGGTGCCAACAAATCTCAAAAAGTTGGGACAGGTGTGTGTAGAAGTGCATAACATCATCCAAAGATTCAGAGAATCTAGAACAATCTCTGTGCATAAGGGTCAAGGCCAAAAAACCATACTGGATGCCTGTGATCTTCAGGCCCTTAAATGGCACGACA